>ML811101.1:141471-152943 GCA_009831015.1 Picea engelmannii | reverse complement strand
ATATCTATATAGTGGAACAAATGTTTGTTTATTAGACTTTCATGTTTAGTTTGGGCTTGAAGGAAACCACAAATGTATTAAAAGTTTTTCATATCCACAACTATAGAGTATTATTAAGTTTTTTTACTTAACTAATTTTTGCAATAATATTTACCTGTAGTTTAGTCTTAGTCTTATAGTGATATTTTGAATAAATATAATGAAAATATTTGTAAAAAGTTATGTATTTGTAATAATGGAATAAATATATTTATATTTTAGTTTAATATAATTCTGATTTAAAGCTCTTTGTTTAGGAAATCGGTTCCCAAACTCCCATTTCTTTGATGTTGAAGCTCCCAAAAAACTCTCAAGTTCCTCAAAGAGTTCCCAACCAATTGTGAAAGTTCCCAACTAATTCTCAAGCTCCCTGAACTTCCCAAACTTCCGAAACGAGTTTCAGAAATGTCCAAACTATTCTCTTGCAACTATGTATTTTACTAATATTTTATTTTTTTATTCAATTTTATTTGATAACACGATCATCTCAATCTCCCAATACTCCAACATACTTGTAGATGTTTAATAGACACCTGACAATTAAGACAATGAGAATGATTAAGTGGTTCAATTTTCATCATTTACAACTATCAAATTAGGAAGATATAATGAAAGAAACAGGATGATCGATCATTTATTTTTATTAAAATAAGGTCAAAATTTAATTATCAAATTAAGAAGATTCTATGGAAGAAGTCTGATAATGAATCATTTGTTATAAAATTAAGTAAAATTTGTTTTTTTTTTTTGATAAAATTACACATACCAAATTCATAAATTGCATAATCTTGAAACAATAAGATTTTCAAAACTGTTGTATATGTGCGATCAGAATCTACAATTTCAATAAGTTTCAACATAGACTGAATCACAGAAGTTAAATGAAAAGAAAAGAAATTGGAAAAAAAGCTAAAAAGTTGTCGTTATCTTATTCCATATGGAAAATGGGCAAATGGATATCCTATTCCATATGGAAAATTGGCAATGGGCAAATGGAGTGGTTAATTAGGAGTAAACAGATCTGTTTTTTAAGGTAAAAAATGAATTTGAATTTGACTAGATTTTTAGGGGTAGTCTGAGTTTAGTATGGATCAAAGTTTTATGTATTTCAGAATCTTAGTTATGGGTTTTCATTGTAAACCAACCCAAATGCCGAAAAAATAATTAAAACTCTGAATTGACTAAAAATTTAAAACCACACTTCTGAAGTAACTGCTGTAAAAATATCTCAAAAAGAAAATTATTCTCGAAGGGAAAATTACTCCCGAATTAACCTACTCCATGGGCAAATTATAATCAGAAGGCTGAGGTTTGAGTTAATTTGGTATCTTGTAGCCTCATAAATTAGAGCCTAGTGGGTCCCGGATGTAGTGGTCTTTTCTGCAGTACATCTGGTAACTGTATCCTGTGTTACATCTAGTATATGCCAGTCAACTATATATTCAAACCCCAAAAGAGAACACTTCACATTCCCATAATGTTTATGGCTTAACCACTGTAAATCCAATTGTACACAAATCAACACTTTTATGTGCTCTGGTGTATTTTGACATAAATCTACATGCTGACCTATTGCAAAACCCATCATGAAAACTGATGTTAGCTTCAATTTCTAGTAGGCTTTTGTGCTTTGAATAATTACCACACCTTGTATTTGCTCCTATATGCTTCCACCGCAGCTGCATGTGCGAGAAGCATGTAATGGGCTGCTGTGTACATTTCTTTTGCTTCCGGAATCCGAAAACAACAGCGGCCAGAAGCAATAGTTCCGAGATCATATCCGAAGGTACAATAAATAAAAGGTGCGTTGAATGTAATCCACTGTTTAACCCGATCACCAAGTAATCGGAAGCATGCTTCTGCATAGGCAGTGTAATCAGTCCTGCATCGTGATATCATTATAACACAAAAATGAATGATCCATACAGCATGAATATCAAAGCAGAGAAACTCAATTTTTTCTATAAAATACTGGAGAAATCTTAATCATACACTATGCATGGACTCAGAAATCCTCCATATTCATCCTCCAGAGACTGGGGAATATCCCACTGAAACAACGTGACAGACGCTTGGATTCCTGCAATCAGCATCGTTCAGAGAAAGAGATGGTCAGAACCTAATAAATAGCCCACATTACATGGGAGATTAATCAAGCCATATTAAGTGAGAATATTGGATATAACCATTCTGATGGAGTT
The DNA here is from genome assembly GCA_009831015.1 of Picea engelmannii. Classification (NCBI taxonomy): domain Eukaryota; kingdom Viridiplantae; phylum Streptophyta; class Pinopsida; order Pinales; family Pinaceae; genus Picea; species Picea engelmannii. The sequence continues at coordinate 150,703 of ML811101.1, read as the reverse complement.
CATTGATGAGGTCATTGTAATGGGCTACTCCTTCCTCATTGATCTCTCCTTTTCCCTCTGCAATAATTTATGAACGTTTGGTTAATGGAGATTGCAAATATCAAACTCGTCTGTGGGAATGAATAACATTTGCTGAACATTGAGCACTGCGAATGCATTTGGTGATTAATTTACTTCGTTGGAGCTTACTTGGAAATATTCGAGGCCATGAAATCGAGAATCTGTAGGTATCCACTCCCATATCTTTCATGAGTTTTACGTCTTCCTGCAGGATATATGATTGTCTAATAAATTTAAGTTAATGATATTGAATATGGAAAATTTTATGGTTTTTCTATATCTGTAAATGGCATCTTTAATAAATCAGTAGACAGATTAGTGTCCCGAATTCAAAGAAACGATTAGCGTGCTTAATTCAAAGGACCAGAACTGACCTAATACCCAACATTATTGAGAACAACCAATTCAACTAACCTTCAAGCTTGAAACCAATATATTATATTAACTCCCATCTGAGAGATACCTTATAACGATGGTACTGAGAGAATTTTGCCTGCATTGTAAAGAGAAACACACACATCAACGAGATCCCTCTAAATGATATTCCCTCTAAATGTGAGCCAAAAAAGAAAAACAGTCTGACCTGGTGTTCGGGAAAATGAGTCCCAGATTTCCACCTTCTTTGGCAGCTCCTTCACACTGCATTAATCATTAATGCACACAACTTTACGCGTTGATTTGGCATTACAGAACCTTTACACAATGCATTTGTTCAATTGTAATTTAAGTACCGCAAGAACAAGAGTGGATTGAGACAGCCAGTGAGAATTGAGAGTACCTGATAGGCAGAAGTTGCTATCCCAAAAATGAAACCTGGAGGAAAGTTGCTCCTCCTGACCGCCTTATCATCATTAATTTCTTCCATGCTCAGCCTGGATGTATCGCTAAGTACAATACGCTGTACTGACCTGAATGGATATACAGATTCACATCTACCTCGTCAACCATGTTGATGACCGTTGGCAGGTTGGGGAGGCAAAGGGATCCCGGGACCAAAAGACTCAACAGAGCAAAAATTAAATGTTCTATGATTTTGATTTTTTTTCCATTACTAGAATTTGGTCATAATTTCTTCTCTCAAATTGTAATTTTGAGTCATCAAAATAGTAATTTTGTTAAAAATGTAGCCTACATCCTTACATATCCTTATTTCACTGCACCAACCTTAGTATTTTATATTAAAAAAGATAAATACACTTAGAATGTGGAGAGAAGTTATTTGTCGGATTAACAGTTTGGATTGTTTTCTCAGATTTATTTAACCATTTCCAACTTAATAATTTGGTAGGTATTTGACAACTAAACTACCTCATGAATAACAATTTAGTAGGCAAATCCATCTTTAAAACACCTTACCGTCACATTGTCATCGTCCTCTTCTGCCGTGCGAATCGTGTCAACCAGATCTGTTTCATTAATAAAACCTTTGTCCTGTTTCTGAATCGAGGGGGCAAAACGCTTGCCAAAACCCAGAATTGCCGAAAGTGTTTTGGAAACCGGGGTGTACAAGTGTTTCTCAGAACCCAAAGTTTGAAGTATGATTTCTCTGCTTGCTCGATCACTGCAAACGGCTGTCTGCCTGAGTGTGGATCAGAAATTAAAGGACTTGAACCGTCAATGATTATGTGAGACTAGGCTGGGTCAATATAAGTATACGGATGAAACAATCAAGTGAGGCCCAAATATTACTGCACCATTTTATCGGAGTAATCTTTCTTTTTTCTAGGTGTTTTTAAATTTTTGGCTAATCTAGAATTTTGATGGATTTTTGAGCATTTAGATTGGTTTAAAATGAGGTAAAAGAAGTTAAAGTTCTGAAATGCATGGACCTTTAATCCATGTAAAATTCAGACTATTTCTGAAAATTTAGCCAGATTCATAATATTTTTTTACTTGACAATTTCTGAAAAAATATTGCTCCCTAATTAACCTACTCCAATTTTATAATTTTATTATATTAAGTACTCCACTTTTATCTCTGTATCTGGGCGCTTGCGTTTGGGCTAAAATTCTTTACATTTAAGATATGTACTGTTGAAACTGAAAGTATTAAGTAAGAGACCATTGAATTTCTATTATGGTTCTATCTCCACAGCTATCTTTGAATTTCGTACGATCGTTTCATGGTTGTGTAGAGTTCACGGAGTCACGCTTCTACATTATGATACATAATCTAATAAATTTATGTCACCATGACACAACGATTGTTTTATTTAAAGCCACGTTCTCTATCAAGTTGTCCTAGACATGGTCAATGCTTTTGTATGGAACTATTTTATCACATGGTTTGTATTTCCCAGCCATTCTCTTGACAATGGTATAATGTAAACAAAAGATGATAATTACAATGGATGACATATTTGAATTTGTCCGATATGGATGATGCTGGTGAGAACTTGACGTGCTAGTTGAGTTTTTGTCCCATATGGTTGACGCTAGGTTGACGTGTGATTTGAGTTTTTTTATAAAGTTATTTATGATTAATTTAATAACTTTGATTTATTTTGACATGTTTGGAATTTGCTAAGTCATAAGTTATTGGTATATTTAAGTTACTGTTTTCATAACTTAATAATAATTTTAAATGAGTTTTGAAATAATAGATATTCTCAATTCTATAGAAAAATTGGAAATAAATTTTACATAGGGTTTTGGAGAATCTTATTCAAGTTTAATAATTAAAGTAATGTTATAATAGGATTGCCTCCATTAGAGTAAGCTAGTAGTTTTCAAAAAATCTTGTTGTGGAGGTTACTCAAGATCACAATCATCAAATTAGACCACTTTTCTCAAAGTTGGGGTGCTCACCTCATTTATGAACCACATGTCTCATCAACAATGAGGTGCAAGGATACAAAATTGTCTATGCATCTATTCTTCGCATGTTCATTCTTAATTTATGACTATCCTTTAAACGTTGTGCTAAGGTTTATCGTTGCGGTGGTGGGATAATGAATTTGAGCTAGAGGCGTGCAGTGAAGGTCAAAGTAAGGTTTCATGTATTGTCACCAAATTGGTAAGAGCCTCCCTCAATTTGTGGATTATCCTTTATAATTTTTGTTTACAAAACTTTAGCTCAAATTGCTTCTGGGATTTCCTCATCACTCTGGCCTTTGGAATTTGGGTTTTGTGTGTTGAATTTTCATGTCATCTTTCAAAATTTTGATGTGTATTTGAGCCCACGGGCCTAGTCCATCCTTAGACTATTCAATGTGCTTGTTATATTGTTCTTTTGGGGGTGAAATCCAAGCGTCCTTTGCCTATTCGTTTCATAATGCACTTCATAGGGATCTTTGATTTCATCAACACATCAAGAAACCCGATGCCTTTGTCAAATTAGGTGAGCAGTGAGGTATATCTAGTGTCCTGGTTTCATGGTCATAAGTTGAATTTAAGACCATCTTAGTCAAGAATTGGAAATCATGTTCTATTAAGTGTATTGATCTCATAGATTATAAGGAAACCCAGGATATTCAGAGAGCCCTCTGTAGCATCAAAAGTCCATCTATTGTAGCAAGACCTCTATTTTCTCAGTTACATCAAAAATCCATGAGAGTGAAAACTAGTATTTTTCCTAGAATTCCATAATCATGAACACTTTAGCTCAACAAAAACAACAAATTGACTCCCTAGAACCAAAGTGCAATATGCTTAGAAATTTGGTTCACAATTTAAGAAAAGGTTCTCAATCAACGACTTCAAATTATAGAATGTCTACAAACTTTGTTGACCCAGAGACTAAGAAGGAGGACATCGTTCGTCAAATGCTTGAAGACATGGATGTTGGCAATTAGGAATTTCATCCAACCAACCTGGGGTTGGAAGAGGCAAATCGTCACCATGTCTTTCGTTAAATGTTATGTTTTGTAAAGAAATTAGAACATGAGGATTTGGGTTCTTATACAATTGGAAAATTTTGATCGGTATGAGCTCTACGGTCGCAACTAGGGTTTACCCTAGCTGTGGGCCGCAATAATCTTCATCTATTTTTTATTCTCCTATCTTTCTTTCCTCTTGTTCGGCCTTGGGCCTAAGAAAAACGATGCTTGCTCCTGTGTTGGCCACGTTCCTCATGATGTGGATCGTCCACTTTTTCTGGTTTTTTGCTCAAAGGCATTGTTCGATTGTTGTTGTGAAGATTAAGTCCCTTTATCGAGCGAAGGTTTTTTGTGCTTGGTGAGATGATTGGAGGTCGTGCGTCTAGGTGTGGAGCTTGTGGGTGCGTCATTTTTCTTGTTATTATTCCTATGGTTGTTCCTACATACCATGATTTTGGAGCTTTATTCGTTGTTTGCGAGATTATGGACTTTTCATTCTTCAACCTTTAGTGTGAGTGAAGGTTTTTACAAAGTTTTATGAGGGTGTGGTCCTCACCAATCCATCACTGGTATGTTCAGGGTTTGATGCAATGTCAGGGTTTTCTCAGTGGTAGTGGTGGTCTAGGGTCCCTGCGTCCCCCTCTGGTCTGTGGTGTGGAGAGGATGCTTGGGTTTTCTGTTTCTTTTTTACGAGGTTAGTTTCATAGCTTTGAGGTCCTACTTTTACGAATGTGCAATGTTGATTTTTGTTGCTAGGGTCAACACTTTGAGGTCTGTCTAGGGTGTGCGGCTTCAAGCTACCTCCACAGTGGTTGCAGGTTCTCTTGTTGTCCCTTTGGATCCGTATTTTGAGGGGGTTTATTTCTCGCTCTGGCATGGTCTGTCCAGGTTCTCTTCTGATCTTCTTTCTACTGTTTTTATTGGCTGAGATTGGTGACTATTTTTGGGTAGACTTGATATTTTTTTAGGCCTCTTTTTAAGGGCCTTTTTTGCTGTGATTTTCTTCCTCTTGAAAGCTATCTTAGACTTAAATGCATGCTCTTTGTATGCATTATTCATAATGTATTTTTTTTCTTTTAATAAAAGTTACGTTTTTTTTTCTTTGGAAAAAAAAATTAGAACATGAGGATTTTTTTAGAAAATACATATGTAAGAAACATTAGGATGTAGTTTTTATGGACATAAGTATACTCTATTTTCTGCAAATAAAGACCTAGCAATTTTGCCTAGTTTTTTTTGTAACCTAGATATTTAGCTTAGGCTACAACCTTTTACAATACAAATTCTCTCATTTTCTATTAAAAAATCATAAATGATTTGAAAAAATTTAACCTTTTAACTATTCAAATTAAACTAAACTATAATTAATCAACTGAAAATTATTTTTCCTCATATAAATATATACCAAATAATAGTGAAATTATATATAAAAAAGTAAATATTAATACACAAATTTTAGAAAATAATATTAATATGAGGATGATGATGCTTATTAATGAGACCAATATTGATTTATAACACCTTTAAAAAATGTAAATAATTATTTGGATTGCCTTAAAATTTTATTTATGTGCTCAAAAAGCTTTAAGATAAGCATTCCTAAGACTGAAGTGTCTGACACCTTGGACTACCCGAGACTCTCCTCAGAGGACAGTCCTACAATGTTGGATACTTCTTTTTTTCGGTAAGTTGAAACAATACTACCCTAATCTTTATTTCTCTTTATCTGTGTGGGAGCGGGATCATTTAAATTCCATTCTATTTCCTGAACAATCCTTGAGGAAGGGTCAGGACCCTGAAAAGCCTCTTTTATATTCTGAGATCAATGTTTTGGAAGGAGAAAGAACTATGGGTCCAGTAGGGGTCTCTCCTAGGGTTTCTATGAATTCCTATCAATTGTCGGGTTCTGAGAATGTTGATGTTTGTGTTCCAGGTTATAGCAAGTCAGCGTATACAGATTCTGTTTTAGATAGGATGATTTCTGATTTGGCTCCTACTCTAGATAAAACTTCTAATCCTATCCCTATTCTGACTTTCTTGGGAAAACTTCCGATGGATAGTCAGTCAACCCAAGGGATGTCTAGGGATTCTCATGGGGGTGGGGAGAATGTTGTTCCTGATCCCGCGTGGTCACGGGGTTTGGGTTTGAAGTTTCACCTATCAAAACTAGAAGTGCTAGCAGTTCTCATCTAGATTCTACACCCGCTATTACTGATTTAGGGGTGCTTAGAGGATTGAAAGCCCTGGCACGGGAAAAATCATGATCCTTTTATCTCTAAACATTAGAGGTGTAGGAGGACCCCTGAAAGTGGCCTCCCTTCATAGATTTCTGAACAAAACAAATCCCAACACTATCTTCCTTCAAGAAACATTGGTAGCAACAGAAAAGGCAAGATTATTTTTGAATAAGTTAAGACCCGACTGGATAGTTTGTGTTGTTAGTGTTGTGGGTTCTTCTGGTGGACTTCTGACGTCTTGGGATCCAAACTATTTTACTCTTGATCATTTTTTTACTGGTGGTGGTATTTTTTTTGTTAGACATATCTCTTATGGACAACATAGAGATTACTCTTGTAAATGTTTATGGACCCTGTCAGGATCACAAAGTTGTTTTGGACTCTTTGGATGGTTCTGGTTTGTTAGCGCATAAAGACTTAATTATTGCGGGTGACTTAAATTTCACGACATCGACTGAGGAGGTTTGGGGACATACAACACACGTTGACCATTTGGCGGGGTTTTTTAAAGCTCTTTTTGTAAAGAACAAATTTGTGGATATAATGCTTGTTGAGGTTGTGCCTACGTGGTGAAATGGGAGAGCTAGTAATGAAAGTATAGAAAAAATACTTGATCGTTTTTATGTTGTAGAGGATCTCATTGCATCCACACTCAGGTACATATCTTAGGTTGAGTTTCCATACTTGTATGATCATGCTCCAATCTTTCTAGAATTTGGAGTTGGGATTCCGACGGTATCTTACCCATTTAAATTAAACCTGGTTTGGATGAAATATGACTCCTTTCATGGGATGGTTCGAGATGTTTGGAGTGATCCGCGTCTTCTTCTAATCACAGGAGCACAAAGGAGATTGGTTGGTAAGATTTCTCTTTTGAAAGCTCGAGTAAAGCATTGGGCCAGGGAGAAGCGACATCAAGATCAGTTAGAATTGGCTAAGATTGAAGAGGCCATTGATGACAACTACAAATAGGCGATGTAGGATTCTTTTTCTGATGTTTTGGATCAATATCTATGTACACTTGAAGATGATAGGAAGAAATTATTATTGGTAGAGGAAGAAATGTGGTGGCAAAAGAGCAGGGCGACATGTATAAAAAGTGGTGATAAGAATACAAATTTCTTTCATTGCTTCACAAGTTATAGACGAAATAAAAAACATATTTGGGAGGTTAAGGATAAAAATGGGGCCACACATTCAGGACAACAAGCCATTAATGATGAAGCTATTAATTATTTCAAGTCTTTTTTTAGTGAAATAGGTCAGAAGGTTATCGAAGATCAGATCAATTTGGTTAGGCTTTTCTCAAACATTGTGACCAAGTAAGATGTTCATACTCTAGAAAAGGCGGTTTCGAAGGAGGAAATCTTTGATATTCTAAGGGTTTTTTCCAAAGACAAAATCCCCATCCCTGATGGTTGGACAGTTGAATTTTTCTTTAATTATTTTGAACTAGTTGGTCGGGATTTGCTAGAAATTGTTGAGGAATCAAGAGTCAGAGGAGAAGTCATCAACTCAATTAACTCAACTTTTCTACCCTTAATCCCCAAAGTTAATGGACCAACTACCTTCATTGATTTTTGGCCCATTATGATTTGTAACTTATGTTATAAGATCATAGCTAAATTCATAGCAAAGAGAATCAGACCAATACTTTCTAGACCTCTCTTTAAAGAACATATGGCTTTTATTAAAGGAAGGAAAATTATGGATGCAATTGGAACTGCTCAAGAGTGTCTTCATAGCATTAAAAATAAAAAGCTTCAAGCCATAATTATGAAACTTGATTTAAAAAAATCCTATGACTGTACCAATTGGGATTTTCTAAGATTAATTTTTCTCCAGAGTGTCTTGGGGTTGCCTACAACTACTTGGATTATGGCTTGTGTCACTTCTACATCATATGCTATTTTGATTAATGGAGAGGCGTCTGATTTCTTCAGGAGCAACAAGGGCCTTAGACAGGGTTATCTGTTGTCTCCATTACTCATTCTGGTTATGGAGTCTCTCAGTATCTGTTTAAAGAAGGCTCAAGATGATGGTATGTTATCAGGGATCAAGGTTTCGATACTGGTAAAGGTTCTGCATCTTTTATTTGTTGATGATATTCTTATTATTTCTAAAGTTTCTCTCGCGGAATGGGAAAAAATTTGAGACATACTTATTGTTTTCAATCGGGCGTTGGGTTTGATCATTAATGTTCAAAAGTATGGTTTTATGTATGCGGGTGTTGATCCCATTTTTTTACAGTCTTTAAAAGATTTATTACATTTCTCTTGTAAATATTTAGCAATGGGATTCAAATACTTGGGGTATTTTATGAAGCCAAATTGTTACAAATTAGAGGACTAGCAGTGGATTATCGACAAGTTTGAGTTCAGGATTAATAATTGGTGCAATAAGTGGCTCTCTCTGGGGGGGCACTTTGTTTTAATCAAAGCTGTTTTAGAGAGCCTCCCGGTTTACTGGCTGACCCTAGCTCACTTTTCAATGGCGGCTCTTAATAAACTCTGCGAGCTGGATTTATCTTTTCTATGGTCAGGGAACACAAATAAGAATGGTTATCATTTGTGTAGTTGGCTTTCTATTTCTAAACCGAAGCTTTATGGAGGATGGGGCCTCCGGAATATCTTTGGTTTTTACAGGGCCTTAGCATCAAACACCTTACGACGAACCTTGATGAAGTCAATTTTATTACAAAGAGTGATCAAAGACAAATACATTATGCACGACTTTGTCTTGTAATACTCTACCCATGACTCTTCAATGGATGGCTTGGAATCTGGGCTCAGGCCACTCAATTTAAATCGGGAGAGATGCATTAATAGGATTGGGATAGGAATCTTATCTTTCATAGAATTTGATTAATTTTATTAATTGTAAGAACATACATCTTTTATTCTAGGCAAGTCGGCCTAAGGTGCGAGGAATGTTGGGGAAAAATTGGGTTTGTAGCTCCGAGCTGGGACTGGAAGTGTAGTGTACCTATTTGCTCTGATACCAACTTGTAGTGTACCAATTCACTACCCAGGTTTCCAACCCCTCAATTACCATTCTATACATGAATGTTTACATAATTGATACAGGAATTATAACCACATGCATTTAACACAATTA
>ML811101.1:105871-141371 GCA_009831015.1 Picea engelmannii | reverse complement strand
ACACTTAGGCTCCCCTGGCCTAACAAAACTCATAAGCCTACAGCTTATTCAAAACTTGGCTCACCAGCCTATAGAACATATTTACAATTCTTTTGCATATGACATGATCTGTAACGGGGCTCGGCCTTGGGGACACTACAGGAAGGGGATCTTGTAGTGGAATGGGATTCTTATAGAAGAAAATTGATAGACTCGTGGTTATTATTAATGGACATATCAGATGAACTACTATAGAATGGAGGCACGACTCATCGGGCCAAATTTCAGTTAAAAATGTCTATGAAGCTCTGTCAAACAAAATTTGGAGATATAAGATAGGGGGATGGAGGAGGAACTTATGGACTTAGGACTGGCCTATGAAAATAAAACTCTTTATCTGGTTATTAGGTGAAAACAAAGTCTTAACATGAGAAAACTTGCAGAAAAGAGGATGGAAGGGGCCTGGAATGTGTTATTTGTGCAGAGTAAAGGGAGAGACAAGCAATCATATTTTTGTTAACTTTCCTTTCACCATTTCAGTTTGGGAGGAAGTGAAAAAAGTTATGAAATTCAATCATGGTTGGAATGGAACTTTGGTTAAAGATTGCTTACAAAATTGGTTTTCACAGAGTTATAAACATCAAACTCTTCTAGCCTTCATTTGCTGGAACATTTGGTTGGACATAAATAACTCTATTTTTTAGGATAGAACACCTTCTTTGCAGAGAATAATATATCTTGTTTTAGGTGTTGTAGGGTCGATGGGAAAAATTCAAAAAGTCCCTAAAGCTAGGAGACTGACTACAATGATTCCAGTGGACAAATCTCTCACTTGGTTTGACGGAGCAACCCAACAGAATAGTACTCTTTGTGGAGATGGTGGAGTCATAAAGATTTATGACCACAAAGAATATAGATGGGTTTTAAATTGTGGAAGAGGCACAAACTCCAGGGCTGAGCTTTTGGGAGCTTGGGCAACACTAATCCTTGCCACAAGACTTTATGTTTTTCACTTATTTGTGTTGGGGGACTCTAAGATCGTTATTGATTGGCTTAATGGAAAGGGATCAATCATGGTGGCTAATTTGTATAGTTGGAAGGAAAGAAGATCTGAAATCATCCCTCTCTTTAGAACTCTATCATTTGCTCACATTTATAGAGAAGAAAACAAGGTAGTTGACAACCTTTCAAAAAAGGCACTTTTCCTTCGTTAAGGGAAAATCACATACAATCATTGGGAGGATGGCCAAGAGGGCCTTACCCACTTTCTAATTCTGTATTGAATTTGGATTCCTCCTTTGAGACAATGTTTTGTGGTTATGTTTTGATGGATATATCCTTCTCTTAGAGAGCTTTTTTTGTAATGGTGAAGATATAGATCTCTTGTAGCATGTCTCTAAGAAGTCCTATGGGACATAACTTTTATAAGTCTTCTTCTTTTTTGAATTTTGACTGTACTCAGACAACCTACTATAGTGAAGTACTGAAATTGTAAACGGATTATATTATTTTTAATATAATGGTAATTTTCTCTAGAAAAAAAAAAAAGCATTCCTAAGCCACCAAAGTTTTGATGAGTTAAAAGATTAGGAAGCTTGGTATAGTAAAAATATTTTGAAAATGACATTAATGTGGGTATATGAAGAACAATTTAAGAGAAAATGTTTTTCAACTTCAACCCTGTTAGTGTCACAAAGATGACAAATTCTTTCAACCCACAACATTTTAGGAACCCTCCTACACCTTGTTTCACTATGGAGCTCATGAGAGTTTGTTTTTATTTTAGCAATATTGTTTTTATTTTTCATGTAAAAATAGTTAAAATAGAAAGATACTTTTGATATTCTAATTGTATTACAATTACTCCTAAAAATATTTCTTGATTACAAATCTTACTCTAAGAAATTTGTAATATATAAATGTAGAGGAAGTGGAAGCCACACAAACTACTTTTGAATTCTTCTATACTTCTACTTATCAAAATGCAAACACATTATCCTTTGTAGTTGAATTTTAGATGTAAATGACCCATTCCTACATGTACAATGTGTTTATGGGGTTCATGGAGTTTTTATATACTTTTTTTATATATATAACAATGCTTTTTGTACTTCTCTAGCTTGGAATTAAATTCTATCAACTCCAACAAGGTGGAAAAAATCATGTTTAAACCATTTCCTACATTTAAATTTCTTATCATTTGGTCAATATGCATAACTTCACCCAAAGCTAGTCCTACATATTAAAAAAAAAAAAAAAAAAAAACAATTTTTACACTTTTAAATTTTATAATTGGATTTGTTCAACAATGTTAATAAACATATGCCGACCACTTTCTAAGTCCAAATACATTATTTTGACCATATATGTGATTTTTCCCACATCAAACCCCTCACAAAAAAATCAAAGCTAAACCCACATTTTGAATGAGTCATTTCAAGAGACAATGACCTTTATCACAAACATTTATATATGTTTTCAAGAAACCAACTTGAACTTACTTATATTTTAAAAAAACCAACTTTAACTTCTTATAATTACTCATTTTCATTAAACTTTCTTCCCATAAACATTGTAATCACTTAACTTTAAATGTTGTATAAAGTATTAGCCTCATAATCACAACACCATTAAAAAAAAAAAATTATTATTAATTTTTTTTCCCATAAACATTGTAATCACTCAACTTTAAATATTGTATAGGGTATTAGCTTCATAATCACAACACCATTTAAAAAAATAGTATAATTATGGTGTACCCTCTTCGTTACATTATTAATATATAATTATTATCACCATACATACTTTAAGGTGTTTATTCTTATTATACAATATAATTATTTAATTTATTTTTAATATATTTTAATAAAAATGATGAGTAATTTTAAGAGACAGATCTTTTTATTACAACCATTTATACATATTTTGGAAAAATTAATTTTATTTTTATTATTTATATTTTAATTAAATTAACCTTAACTTATTATAATTACTCATTTTCATTAAACTTTCTTCGCGTCACTTAATTTTAAATCTCTTATTATAAAATATGAATAGTTTTTACCCTATAATCTCCATCATCATTACAACATACAATCATCATTAAGCTACATCACACGGTATTTTATTATTATTACGCAACATAATTATTTAATTTATTTTTAAATATATTTTAATAAAAATTCATTAAATTTGATTAATTGTTTAGATATATATATACAAATATACAAAATTGAACTCAATCGCTGAACTTTATACTTTAGAAATATACAATGCACTTCTACAATAGTATCCTTTCTTTTTTATCCATTCAGCCAAGTACACGTAAATACCTAAAACCCTTTCTTTATATTTTTAACACATTCAGCCAAAGTATCTGTAAAACCTGTTTTACGTACAGAGGGAATGTTATTTTTATTAATTTAGGAATACATTTATGATGAATGTTTTTCCAGACTTTCCCTAATTTAGTGACCATACTCAATGGATTCTAACACGAGGTTTTTCATCGTTCCAGCAAAAACCTTTTATATCAAAACTAGCAGATGTTATAGGATATTTCTTCAAACCATATTCTAGCAAAATCAAATGGAAACAACTAAAAGGAAGAACATATAGAACAAGGACAGCGCGTTGCATGTATTGTTTCTGAAAACTTTACTTGTTAGTATTTGTACGGCTTATATAAATAATATTTAGACATTTTCTTAGTCATTAGAAAAGAATGCAGATCTGTACTTCCCATAATCTTTATAATAATTAAAAAAGTAAAAACATTTCAATGTTTTTTATATTTTAAAATATGAACTCAATCGCTGAACTTTATACTTTAGAAATATATAATGCACTTCTACAATAGTATCCTTTCTTTTTTATCCATTCAGCCAAGTACACGTAAATACCTAAAACCCTTTCTTCATATTTTTAACACATTCAGCCAAAGTATCTGTAAAACCTGTTTTCCGTACAGAGGGAATGTTATTTCTATTAATTTAGGAATACATTTATGATGAATGTTTTTCCAGACTTTCCCTAATTTAGTGACCATACTCAATGGATTCTAACACGAGGTTTTTCATCGTTCCAGCAAAAACCTTTTATATCAAAACTAGCAAATGTTATAGGATATTTCTTCAAACTATATTCTAGCAAAATCAAATGGAAACATCTAAAAGGAAGAACATATAGAACAAGGACAACACGTTGCATGTACTGTCTCTGAAAACTTTACTTGTTAGTGTTTGTATGGCTTATATAAATAATATTTAGACATTTCCTTAGTCATTCGAAAAGATTGCAGATATGTACTTCCCATAATCTTTATAATAATTAAAAAAGTAAAAAACATCTCAATGTTTTTTATATTTTAAAATATGACTTAAAAGTTTAAAAATTACTACATACAAATTTCTATAAAATTATACTAAAAGATTAAAAAATATTAAAAAATGTAAAATTATTGAAATTGAAAGATTAAAAAAATATTAATAAATGTAAAATTATTGAAATTAAAAAATTAAAAAAATATTAAGAAATGTAAAATTATTGAAATTTTAATAAGTGTAAAAAAGTTGAAATTTAAAATTTAAATTTTTACCTCATTTGAAAAAACAATACAATATTAGATTTTAACATATATTATAATACAATATTACATTATATTAGTTTTTTTGTGGTCTTGTCTTTTCTCATTAATTTAAGGTTTTGAAATAAGTGAAGGCTGCAATAACACTATCAAGTTATTGACCAATGAAAAGTTAAAAAAATATTATTTTTATTTAAAAAATATATATATTTTTAATTGTTATGTTGAACATTTAAATTGATATAAAAATTTTAAGTCTAACACAAAACTAATATGAAAATCAATGCTAACTCATTGCTATATACTACTTTCGACAGTAATATACATATTGTAAAAGAAAAGTAACATATCATTATTAAAAAAATAATTTTTCTTTATTAATATATATTTATTATTTTTATAAATAAAAATTATATTTTTTTAGAAAGATAATATATTTATTATCTAAAAATAATTTAAAATATTATTATTAAATTTTTTTTTTTTTTTATTGATATATATTTTTTATAAATAAAAATTATATATTTATTAAAAAGTTAATATATCTATTATCTAAAAATAATTTAAAATATAAAAAAAAAATAATACATTTATTATCTATTTAAAAATATAATTATACTATAAAAAAATATTATTTTTTAAGATTAATAAAATAATTTATAATTCATTTGTATTACTTTAAAATTTGCTTTGGTTAATTATAATAATTGCATATTTGTTATTTCAATTAACAATTTCAAATATTGAAATACATTTGTCTCTGGTGTTTTAACCATTTTGAAATCCAACTCTCATAAATCTCATCATGAACAACATTGAGCATTACTAACCATATAAAATAGAGTTAATTATTATAGCTCTCCACCTCTACAAGATATCATAGGTTAATAATAAAAGTTTATCAGTGGTATGAGACATTCAAATTATCCAACGAGCTTTTTTCGAGACCATCATTATTATAACATGTTATTCATATTCCTATTTATTTCCTACCACTAAGTATCCCAACGAAGAAGCAAGCACCCCTCCTTGGTAGAGTTGGATCATATACTATGGTGAAAAGCACAAATGAATGGATTAACTTTAACAAACGCAAAATGAATGAATTACATAAAATATGTAAATAAATTGAAAATTGTGTGGCTATCCATGCCTAAAATTATTTTAGTTTAAAAAATTCATTTCCTACATAATATAATATATATAGCATGATTCATCTATTTCCAGGAGAATTGTACGACTATTATGTACATAGTGTTTTTCTTTTAAATAAAAAGAGAATGTATTACTTTATGCCATCAAAAGTCACACTTGTCAAAAGGCCATATGTTCTACCATAGGTGTGGAAACCAGAACATGTGACATTGTGCATGAACATTATTGTGCATAGAAAACAACACATGTTTAAGAATTGTAGTAGCTTGCCACCTATTCTGCTATATGTACGTAAATCAAAACAGACAGTCTGCACCAGAGTTTCATGGCAACAAAAAAACAAAACAACTAAGACCAACAGAAGAAAATCTAAACATGAGGCGAACTCGGGATTTCGTCCTAGCTAACCGTGAAGGCATAATTCTGGCAGCAAGTTGGACAGGCTCTTTGCGGGCTCGTGTGATAAGGAATCAAACATGAAATCCATGCACTTGTCGAGGAGGCTCTGGTTATATGTATGTTTGGCTATGTCCCTCCTCATCTCGAAAATCAGGGCCAAGTGTTCCTCTGTGAGCCTGCATGATCTGGGTGAGGCATGGTTGTCTAGGGCCTATTGCATTGACGCTTTGGGTGAGTCGTGTCTTTCTTCCTCCTGCCAGAATTCACCCCAATTGATCTCTGGTTTTTTCACGTTGGGGTCGGTGGAGTTTTTGCAGAAATCCGGCAACAGAGGAGGAAGCTCCTCCTCTATCGGACAACCTATCATGACCAAATCCTTTGTGCCTGCTTGTGTCATCTGATCACTGCCAACGTCCTATAAGTGATGAGGAATCTCTGCCCAGTGAGGAGGAATATCCTCCTCCACTATGAAACCTCCATAATTGGGCTATGGGATATACGAATGAGGCTCTGTCTGGGCTTCCATGTCTCAGTTCTAATCAGAATGGGGAGAATGGGCCAGGTTGCTTCTTGGAAAGGGAAAGAGAGTCACAGTTCTAGTGCATCTGTGCCTGCCTACTTGGTTGTAGTAGGTTGGCCCGCGCTTGAGCTTGCCTCTGTCGCGAGGCATAACGAAACCAAGCCTGGGGGGAGAAGAGTGCACAATGAAGAGGCTGGAAATGCTTGGGAGGGATAAAATTAAAAAAAAAAAAAAGGCACGTGAGAGCCAAAGCTTGACAGCCAAGGGAGAATGAGGGACCGAGGATGAAAAATAAAGATAAGGGAAACAACAGAGAAATCCCTACATGATGATGAGTGAGGTGATGGCAATGGAGGCCATGAATGCTGAAGTGTTGTGGGTAGGGGGCATCATACGAGTTCCCATAAACCAGATTTGAAATGTCATTCGAGTTGTTGGACGGTCCCGACGCTTTATGCTCGGTTCAACATAAATGCAAAGCATGTCAAATGAATTGGGGAGGGTGCTGGCAGTGAGGGGCTTTAACTACCCCTACTGCCAGCACCCCATGTGACATGTAGTCTCCATGTGGCACCCTATCCAGGGTATTATGTACATGGTGTTAATTTTACCTGTTGCTACAAATATATGTCCTCCTTCAGAAAAGGTGCAACAGATTTTGCAATAGCGGTACCTCGGTTCCCGTGAGCAATAGAAAGAAGCACACTGGTTGAAAGTGCATCAGTGATGAGAAGACACAATGCCACAACTATATAGATAATGTCGGTGGGCACATGGTGATCTATTTTTTAATCCTTAAGCTTTTTAAATTTATAAAATAAAGGTAAGGTTAGGGTGGTATTTTTTTATTCTTTTTTGTAAAGATTTGAGCAAGTATGACACCGAAGTTTTGAGTTATTGTACTTTCTATTTTAGAAGTTGATAAACAAAGATATGATTTTGATCGTTGTATATTTATACTATTGGTTGCTTAAATTTTCCAATTTATATTTTGAAAGTTCAATGAGTTTTTCGTTTTTAACTGTTTGTAGTTTACAACTTTTCTTACAAGGAAAATTCATGTCTAATGTATCATTCACAAAGGGCCCTACATAGTAGTGGCTTCAGAAGGATGCAATAGTATATTTGTTAACTAATCCTCTAACGGTTATGTTGTTCATTCAACTACTCAAACTATCCTAACTGTTTATCTGCGTAACTGTAATTGTCCGCCTATACATAAACAATGTATCCACTCTTTTAATTAATAAGATAAAAACATCTTATTTGATTTGTGTGTTAACTGTGGAGTTTATTTGGCCTGTGTACAGTGGTATCATAGCCACATTAAAAAAAAAAAAACTCTATGTTATTTGGTGTGCCTGCATGAGAGGGCATGAAGCATTGGCAAAGCAGCTCTAGATTCAAGAGGATATGCATGTGTACAACTATGACATTCTAGAATTGAAAACCTGGTCACAAATCACCGGAGAAGGGTCACAAATATCGTGTGGAAAAGTGTAGAAGGGTCTCGATCTCGAACCCATCGATTTACGAAGTAAAGACGATAAATCCTTACCAGATTCGAGTTCAGAACTGGTTCACACCCCATTGTGGCAACATTTCATACGTTTGTCCAACACACTGTTAAAGTCGACTGTGTAGTTGCAACGAAGGGACAACGAGTGTCCGAAGGCCCTCCAACATCCAGTCACTGAGTTTGTGTATGGGAGCCACTGTGAACAGTGTACAGAGCAGCCAAGGTCGTAGGTGTGGTTGTTGTGAGATTTTTTTTTTTTTTGCAAGTGGAATTTAATTTACATAGTTTACAATGCATTCCTTAATATCGATTGTGGGAGTAGTGCTCTCCGGACAAGAAAATTACCAAGAATGGTTTCGAAAAATAAAAAAATACTCTTATTTTTAATGGTTTATGGGAGGAAATTTGTAAAGGCAAGGATGACAATGACCCAGAGCAACCTACAGATGCCAGAGAACTTGCAATTTGGAAGAGTAAAGATAAAAAGGAACATGCCTTAATTTCTGCCTTAGTCACTGAAGAGGTAAGTAGACATATTCTTTCCAGCACCACAGCATTTAAAGAATTACAAAAATTAAAAGATTTTTATGACTCCCATTCAGAAATATAAATTATACAATTGTTGATGAAGTTGTTTAATCTGGAACTGAAAGATAATAATCCCATGTAATTAGCTTCCGAAATTAAATCTTTTTTTCATGATATTGACTCAACTGGTGTCAAAGTTGATTTACAACTCACTGCATTTATTAAAGCCCTATATCCTACCTATTCGCACTACTTAGAGTCTCTTCAAGCTAATGGATAGATGAAAGCCATGACTTTTGATACTCTTGTAGACAAAATTGTTGAAAGAGAGAAAGCTTTTAGGAAGAAGGAATCTTTTTCCACTTCCACAGTTGAGACTTTGTGTCTTGCACAGAAAGAGCGGAAACCTAGAGGAGAGTCTGCTAGATTTGAAAATAGTAATAGAGGTCGTGGTAGGAGACCATTTAGAGGCATAGGGGGCCATTATCATCAAGGAGACAGACAACAATATGATAGACATCAAAATCATTTTTAGAATGATAAACAATCTCTTAAGTGCTATAGGTGTGGTAAACTGGGTCATACCTCTTCTCATTGTTGCACTCCTTGGGAAAGGATTAGTGAGAAGAAAGAGAAACAACCTCAAGACAAAGGAAAACCACCTGAATCTACCCACTATATTGTTCCACATTGTAATCTTAGTATCAATGAAGTTTTTAGCACTTCTTTTGCTTCTTAGGAAGACACTTGGATTTTAGATACCGAAGCCACTTGCCATATGACCTTTAGAAGATATTTTTTTGAGACATTCAATAATCACATTGATGGAATAGTTTATTTTGCTAATAAGTCCCAGTTAAAGCCTTCAGGAATTGGATCAATTTGACTTCGCCTACTAGGACTTGTTGATTATATTTTGCATGATGTTCTTTACATTCCTCAATTAAAAAGAAATATGATGTCTCTCATACATATCAGGTAGCAAGGACATTCTATACATATGTTTGATGGTTTCATTGAAATAAGAAAAGCATCTGATCAGGTGATTGTTATGACCGGTGTTGAAGAAGAAAACCTTTTAAAACTTAAAGGGACATCCTCTTTTCAATCTAATTCAACTCTTTTGGCTCAACATAGTGATACTTTATCTTCCATCTTGTTGTGGCATGCTCGTTTTGGTCATATTAATTATGATAATATCTGTATTATGAAACAACAAGGTATTCAAGGGCTTCCTACTTTTCCAAGAAAGCTTTCTCCATGTAATGCTTGTATTTTAGGCAATCATTGTAAACAACCTTTTTATGGATCTACTTCCCAAGCTTCCAAAAAGTTAGGGCTCATACATTCTGATTTATGTGGGCCCATGCATGTTCAATCTACAAATGGTAATAAATATCTACTGACTTTTATTGATGTCTACACTAGGATGTGTTGGGTTTATTTGTTGAAAGAGAAATCTAAGGTTTTTGCAACTTTTAAGAATGTTCATTTATGGATAACAAATGAAACTCAACTTAATATTGGCACTCTACGATCAGATAATGGTGGTGAATACACCTCTAATGCATTTGAACAATACTTATAGGATAATGGTATTAAACATCAGACCACCATCCCTTATACTCCACAACATAACAGTGTAGCAGAGCAAATGAACATAACTTTTCTTAATATGGTAAGGTCAATGATGTTTTTTCAGAATGTCAGGTTGATGTTTTGGGGAGAAGCAGTACTTTGTGTCGTTTATATTCGCAATCGATTTCCTTCTACTGCCATCAATAATAAGTCCCCTTATGAATTGTGGTATAATCGTCTTCTTGTTGTGCAACATTTCAGAGTTTTTGGTTCTCCATGTTATGCTTTAATTCCTAAACAACAACGTGACAAATTGGATGCAACAAGTCGCAAATGTCTTTTCTTGGGGTATTCTAATATCTCTAGAGCTTATCGATTGTATGATGAGGAAAACAAGAAATTTGTTGTTTCAAGAGATGTTGTTTTTCTCGAATTTTCTAAAGATGCTTCTACTATTGATAGGAAACTCCATCATTTGGATAGATTCTCTTCCAAGAAGTTTTATTATGAATGGGATAATGATCTTCCACATCCTAAAGGGGGGATTCATATTCTAGACCAGTCTATGGATTTTCCTTGAAGAACACTAGAGAATGAGACCACATCAAAGAATGAAAAAAAAATAGTTGATAGCAATGTTTTTGATGATGATAATGTTTATGCAGAAGAACAATTGGTTGATAATAATGTTCTTATTGAGGAAAAAATGGAGGATAATAATGGTCCTGAAGAACCTATTTCAAAGATTCTTGAAACTAAGCAAACATTGCAACAATCAATATGTAGATCAACACAAACCAAGACAATGCCAAAAATGTATGGTGAATTTGAGTTAAACTTTTCTACTGTTAACGAACCTACTACTTTTGAAGAACCCACTAGTTGTAATGAATGGAAAGATGCAATACAAAAACAGTATGATGCTCTTATTAAAAATGGCACTTGGAGGTTGGTGGATCCTCCTATTGGTATCAAACCAATGGGTAGTAAGTAGGTTTATAAAACTAAATATAAAGTTGATGGTTCTCTTGATAAGCACAAAGAAAGACTTGTAGCAAAGGGGTATGCACAAAAATAAGGTATTGATTATACAAAAACATTTGATCCTACATCGAAATGGGGCACTATTAGAACTTTATTTTCTCTTGCATCTCAAAAATGATGGAAAATACATCACATGGATGTAAAAATTGCCTTCTTAAATGGAGATTTAAAAGAAGATGTCTATATTTTGCAGCCAAAGGGTTTTTCTGTTAAAGGAAAAGAGCATAAAGTATGCAAATTGATAAAATCATTGTATGGTTTAAAACAAGCACCTCATGCTTGGTATGAAAAGTTAACTGAACATCTTCTCAAGTTGAATTATAAGCATTTCAATCTAGATGATGCAATTTTATTTGTTAAGAAAGTTGGAAGATCAGTTGTATATCTAGTTGTTTATGTAGATGATTTGCTTATCATAGGAAATAATGATGATTATATAGCATTTATTAAAAAGGAGTTGCAAAAGGTTTTTGATATGATAGATTTGGGTTTACTACATTATTATCTAGGGATTGAAGTAGATAAAAAACCGAAGAAAATTTTTATTTCTCGGAAGAAATATATTGGAGAACTATTGAGCAAATTTGAGATGAAGGATTGTAATCCCGTTTCTACTCCAATGGAGCAGAATCTAAAGATTACTTCAAATGAAGGTAGTGCATTTTAAGATCCAACAAAGTACATACAACTTGTTGGAAGTTTAATTTATCTTACTACTACTCGTCTTGACATAACTTTTTTTGTAGGAATACTTTCCAGGTTTATGCATCAGCCTTGTGAAGATCATTGGATAGCAACAAAACGAGCGCTCAAATATTTAAAAGGCACTCAATCATATGGCATCAAATATTCTAAAGTTTCAGACTTCCATCTCATTGGTTTTTCAGATTCTGACTTTGAAGGAGATAAAGAGCATGGGGTGTCTACTTCAGGTTATTTGATGAATCTTGGATCAACAACCATCACTTGGAGATCACGAAAGCAATCATTTCCTGGTGATTCTACAACTGAAGCCGAATACGTTGCACAAGCTCAAGCCACAAAATAAATCATTTGGCTTCGAAAAATTCTTGAAGACTTGTAGGAGAAACAAATGACTTCAACGCCTCTTTTTCTTTTGATAATATTTCTGCAATACAATTGGCCAAAAATCCTAAATTCTATGATTGAACCAAACATATCAACACCAAATATCATTTGATTCAACATCATGTTGAGGCCAAAACCATTAATCTCAATCATTGTTCCACTTCAAAGCAAATTGCAAACATCTTTACTAAAGCTTTGGGTCGAGAGAAATTTGAAAAATTTCGAATGATGCTTGGGATGACAAATGTCTCTTCAGATTAAGGGGGGAATGTTAACTAATCCTGCGGCGGTTATGTTGTTCGTTCAACTGCTCGAACTATCCTAACTGTTTATCCGCGTAACTGTAACTGCCCACCTATACATAAACAATGTATGCGCTTTGGTAATCAATAAAATAAAAACCTCTGATTTTATCTGTATTAACTGTGGAGTTTATTTGGCCTTTTGACTTTAGAAGCCAAAAGCAGTTCTGCTCGTGAGCTATAAACCAACCTTCAATTAAACTATCTAATCCTCCCAAGTTAAAACTTTTCAAACTCAACCAATTTGAAATTGAAGGGCAACATTGAAACCTTGATAAAACTTATAACTTTTAAAATGTACATATTACATAAATCTCCAGGTCCTTGGCTTTTCCAAATATCCAAGTCCTTACCTCTTCCAAATCATGTCTCAAAGATTGACACCGATCCTTTTAAGTCTCCAAAAGCTTTTGATTACCATGTTTTTTTTGTCTCAGGATAAAAGTTCCTGACTCTACGAGGGAGTATAGTTTTTTTCTTAGTGGTCAAATTGCATTTCCTATTATTTCCTTTGGATATTTTAACGTTTCCCAACCATCTTATAAATTTTCCTCAACCAATTTACTGTTATAAATTAAAAGACTTGATGCCTTTTCCTTCTACCAATTACAAATTAAAAGATTGGCCCGTTTGAAGGCTCTGACACTGTCACAGCAGTCGATGCCTTTTCCTTCTATCACTTTAGACCTCGTGCCTGAACACCTGCTCCAGCCCTAATGCTAATCACTAGTTGTAGGCCTTGGAAATATTTTAAGTAGGTCGTCTGTCGTCCGCTACAGTGACCGCTCAGGAAGAGCGTTGAATGAATTTGGGCCCAGCCTGTCCCAGCTAGAGAATCTATGTAGGAAGTATCTTGTTGTTACATCTTGGTAAGTTTATCCCGAAGAGGGGAGTGTCCGCGGAGGAGGTGATAAAACCCTTTCACTGTGAAAGTGTAATAGTAGGTCCCAAAATGGCGGTTTCCAGTACCACGGATCCAACATACAAACTATGAATAGCAGGAATTAGATGAGGCACCTCACACCCCTGCCTAACTCCTCAATTTGACAAGAAATGCATTAATCCTCTGTATGTCGTCTATCCAGATGGGGAACTCCTGCTCGAACTGCATAACCTTGGCGATGACGGGCAGATTCGATTTATACCGGCAGCGTCACTATGCATATTACGGACTGCGATAGTATTGAATGGCCGCCATTATTTTGAAAGGCAGTTGGTAACGGATAGATTAACATATTGTGGACCCGCCGGGTAGTTTCAATTCATTTTTTTAATGAAAAAAATTATATTCAATGCACTAAACTATATATAATTACCTTAATTTAAAGTAGATACACTTATCATACATTAAACTAATTTAAGTGGTAGATACATGTATCATGCACTACTCTTTGGGTTACGTGGTAGATACACTTATCATAAATTAAATTAATTTAAGTAACACTTATCACTTATTGATCTATTCTTTGACTTAGTTTGGTAGCACTTGGTTACAGGTGTTGCTGTTGTTGCAAAAATTGCCCGCAAAGGATGAACGCTAAAGAACATGAGGTAACAATGTTTGCTTGTTAATTGATTGAATGCATTGGGGTCAAGAATGTTTGCTTGTTAATTGATTGCATGCATTAGGTTCTTGGCTTTGAATCTAGGTTTTATTCATTTTTCTGGTTGTGTTTTTCTGTTATTGTTGCTGCTCTCTTTACAATGCGGAATGTCCTATTATGCTTAAATAGGTGCACTTCAATGCAATTGATTTTGAATTTTCTATCATTGGTATAATATTTAAAGCAAAATGATTGTTTGCATCAGCTGTTTTATTGTTGGAACATTTAGATGTGAACGAATAAGAAAGTTTTGAATAAGAAACTTAACACAGAGGATGAATCTATGACCATCATGAGAGCAAAGTGCTCACAGTTCTGTGAGCACTAACAATCAAAATAGGTCAACGGACTCGCTCTTGTCGTAATTTTTCACTTTCCAAGAGAGAGCTTGGCCACCGACTGGAGTTTGTACGCCTTGAGATTGACATCCTCAGCTCGCGAAACTCATCACTGTCTCCCGCAGAAGAAGAGACCCCAATTTTTTTTCTCTAGCTTCTAATAGTGGTAAGGCCGCAGGGTTCTGGTATGGGTAGTTAATTTTTCAGCAGCTCTTTTGATCTACATGTGGGTAGTTAACTTTTTAGCATCTCTTTTGTTCTACTAGGTTTTAATTTTATGGGTTATGACTGTTAAATTTTAATGTACTAATGCTATCTCGTTTAGTTAATTGATTGAATGCACTAGGTTCTTGGTTTTAAATCTAAGTTTCATTCATTTTTCTGGTTGTGTTTTTCTGTTATTGTTTCTGTTCTCTTTACTATGTGGAATTACCTATTTATGCTTGAACATGTGAGCTTCAATCCAATCGATTGGGTTTTCTATCAATGGTAAAATATTTAAGGCAAAACGATTGCTTGCATCAGCTATTTTATTGTTGGAACATTAATATTTAAACGAATAATGAAGTTCTCAATAAAAAACTTAACAGAAAGGATGAATCTATGGCTATCATGAGAGGGAAATGGTCAGGGTACTCACGGTCTGTAGCAATTGGCCAGTCATAGAAATCCACAATCTCCTGCCCCATATCTTTGATCTTTTCAACTATGTCGGCTAAGCTCTTGTTATGATTCTTCACTTTCGGAAAGAGCGTGACCGCGGACAGGACTTTGCATTGAATTTGGTTATGCCTTGTTTTTTAAGGACATAAGTTTATTGTTTTTTTTGAAATCTAACTCAGGTGTTATCTACAACTTAATTCTGTGTCTTCTTGTTCTTGTTGCTGTTTTCTTGTGTTCAGCAATGGCAGTCACTGATGACGTATATTTTCAGCAATGGCAGTCACTGATGACGTATATTTTCTTGTGTTCAGCAATGGCAGTCACTGATGACAGTAGATAATTTGGCATAGGAAACTACATATTTTACTGTTTAGGGAGTCGCAGAGACTGAAAAACCGATGCAGCCAGCTGCACAACGAATCGAGGAGGATACCCTTGTCTGGAGATGGGTGAGGGAGCGTGGAAGAGCACATCGAGGAAGGGGCTCTTCTCGGCAAGGGGATCTAAGCTCGAGGTCTTGGCTCTGACAGTGGATAATTTGACATATGAAACTACATATTTTACTGTTGAGGGAGTCGCAGAGACTGAAAACCCGATGCAGCCAGCTGCACAATGAATAGAGGAGGATACCCTTGTCTCGGGATGCATAGTAGAATGGATAGAGGAGATGGATGCTCCTGTTGGGGGATCAAAGTTCAGCATGACACCAATAGCAAGGCCTCCAACGATAAGAACGTAGTTCCTCCTGAAGAGTTCGAAAAGACTTCGTGTGAGGACTACACTGTGCCTACATAATATCGATTAGCAGAGGAATATCTACAACTCATCTTCGAGGAGACCTGAAAAATATTGAGGAATATCTACAACTCATCTTCGAGGAGACCTGAAAAATATTGAGGAATATCTACAATTCATCTTCGAGGACACCTGAAATTCAAGATGGAATTGATGGATGCTCAGCTATCTCTGTTGTTGGACTTATGTACACATCTCTAAGCTCAACACAAATAGAAATTGATAGAGCAGCCATTGTAAAATTAAGTCACACAAAATAATAGTTTGTATTACATAATTAAACTCAGATACAAAGTATATATAGTTGGAGTGAGATCCAACTAACTCTAAATATGGAGATGTAGGTTGAGAGAATATCTCAACAATCTCCTACAAGATCTCAAACCAAATCCCCAAACTTAGTACAACATTAATGAAAGCATTATCTTTAACACCCTCTTTAATGTTTACATTCACAAAACTTACAATACTGAAATCACAATTACAAAATTTGTCATTTGTCTTTGTTTGAGTGGTCTTCATCAACCCTTACACCAACTCTGACGTTTTTTGTAGAATTGACGCTTCTTGACCTCCCAAAGGACAATCTTGATACTGAACCATCCTATGGATCCATTTCCATATGCGAATATTTCTCTTTCAGCTATCCACAGTATCTAGGAGAATGATCTTTAATGCTCGGAGCACGACGAGTCGCATCAGCTTAGAACAAACATAGACATAATTAAATTAGTGATCTGTTCTCATGCCGTGGAGAACCACCAATTTGAATTTTGTTAGTCTATTCAATAATTGGCCTTCTTCATAATCATATAATGGTATACACAAGCAATGCACATTTACACATAAAACTAATATGGTTGCGAATGCGTTGTAATCCGTGTCTCCCAAACATTGACAGATATTCCATGCAGCAGATAAGGAAACCTCTCAGCAAACTTGTTCTCGGATTCTTCAAATGATGGCTTTTTTAAATTTGTCTGTGGACCAAATTTGAAAACAACAATAGCAATTGGCCATTGACCACATCTCATCTCATGCATGATCTCTATGCACTAGTAGAACAAGTCTGAATGGATGGAAACGATTCTGCATGTAGTGTTCGATAGAGGAGGGACGACCTACAGAAGATTGGACATGATTACATAATTACACCTAATGCACTTCATAGATCTGGGCAATTTTTGGGCAACGATCTCCACCCACACAGTAGAAATAAATGTTACAACGGCTTCCTTTCTACAGTCCAGTAACTCCTCCTTACGACCCTTTCTCTAGTGGCGCAGGCTCCTTCTTGTATGCAGATTAATTAGTCTTCACACTGGTAGTGTGCCTCTTTATGACTCGTGGGCTCAGAAACACAGTGATCCACACTCCCATAAACCTTCACGCTGCAAAGTTGATGTAGACTGAACGCATCAATATCCACACAAACAATAAATTACGAAAGCTTACACTTGACAGCGGCAACGCAAGCAAACTATTCACACATTCGCATGGAAATATTCACACAAAGAAATCTATTCTCACACATCTATATCTTACTCCTATAGTACATTCATCTTTATAGATTTCTCATGATCACAATCCCTCTCGTGAGAGAGTGTGAGAGAGTCAAGGTTGTCCCTGCTTGATACCAAAATAGAAATTGATAAAGCAGTCATTGCACAATTAACTCACACAAAATAATAGTTTGTATTACACAATTAAACTCAAATACAAAGTATATATATTGGAGTGAGATCCAACTAACTCCAAATAGGGAGATCTCAAACCAAATCCCCAAACTTATTACAACATTAATGAAAGCATTATCTCTAACAAACACACTTCTAATAATTTGGAATTCTCAAAATGTGGACAAGGCCAATCCTCAACCTAATCATGGTTTTTTACAATCACCCTATTGTCTTTGTTTTTGTCTTGTCTATCTTCTTAATGCATATCTTCTTAAAGAACAATTGAAGCATCTATGGACTTTCATAGAATGCTTATATTTTGACTTAGGCTGAGGTGTGTATGTAATTTCTATATTAAAGTGAAGGTAATACAATCTTTTACTTTATATATATATATATATATATATATGATATGCCTTGTTAGTGCATGTTCTATTATATTAGGATAAATTTAATTTCAGTGAGTAGAAGAGTCAAAGTTATTAGGTTAATATAATTATAATTATATATATATATATATATAACTTTTAGGTTTTAGTGCGCATGAAATATGATATGCCTTGTTAGTGCATGTTCTATTATCTTAGGATAAATTTCAGTGAGTGGAAGAGTCAAAGTTGTTAGGTTAATAGTGGTGGTTTCAGGCATGGTATTGTGGTCGTGAATTACATGTAATGAAAGCCTATAGAAAAATTGTTAGGATAAATTTGACTGAGTGAAAGAGTCAAAATTATTAGGTTAATAGTGGTGGTTTCAAGTACATGATATTGTGGTGGTATTGTAAAAGGTCTCCAAGATAAATCTAATGTGATTTATGTGTTGTTGATATGATTTGAAATATTATTTTTCTATTTTATTTTTATTTACTAACATACCACTTAACTTTTTATTTCCTAACAAACCACTTAGATTAACTATATTTTACATATAAAACTTCTACTATACATTTAAAAAAAAAACAATAGAAATGATGACTTGTTCACCCAACTATTAAAACCACACAATAATATTTACATAGACAGGTACCCAACTATTTTACATATAAAGCTTCTACTATACATAAAAATGGTGACCTGCTTACCCAACTATTAAAACCACACAATCATATTTACATTGAGATAAGTGTATTGATAAAGATGATACCCAATCATTGTAAGTATTTGCTAATTTACAAATAATCTAATTTACAAATAATAAAGTGTGGTTCATTGCCTCTCATTCTCAATGAGTGCACTTATAAAAGAATTAAAACTAATATATTTTTATTAGGGTTGTTGTTTCCCTTTCTAGCATGCATGATGAGATGCATTGCAATTAATGGGTTACTATGTACTTTTAGGTCTGCAATGCACCAAAGGTTGTGGGAAATACATAAACATGCATAGATTTAGGAGGGTATGGTGACCTTTAATATTAATAATCAATATTCATTAATGACCATACTTGTAAGGTTTTGGTTTTGATAAGTGGATATATGAATGAGTACAAGTTAATATAATTTATTTTATTTTTGTGTATGGTTTTTTTCATTTTTCTTAGTTTTTGAGAGGTTTTGATTTTGATACTTAACTTTTGTATATGGTTTTTTTCATTTTTCTTAGTTTCTAGTAGATTTGCTTTTGATAAGTGGAGATATGAAGAAATACAAGTTAATACAATCTACCTAACTTTTGTGTGTGGGTTTTTAAAGAAGAAACTATTACATTTTGGATTTGTTGTAAAACCTAGGCCTAAGTTTATCAAGTAGGCTTCAACACGATGTTACATGACAAACATGTATGATATATTATTCATAATTATGTCAATTAATATTTTTTATTCATTTCTTTAAACAGATATGAATATGAATATAATAATTTTGTGTCATTAACTAACTAACTAACTAACTATCTATCTATCTATCTATCTATCTATCTATCTATCTATCTATCTATCTATATATATATATATATATATAAATGAAATACAATGTTTTTTAGGGTTCTAGCAATTATTTCCCTTCTTACTCAACCATTGATCTAGACTATAATGCTTTGTAACTGTTTTGGAGGGAAGGTTATAGTTCTCCATTCTACATCAACTTTTGTATCAAAAGTTTTTCGTTATCATTGTTTTTTTCTTTTATTTACTAGTAGTCTATAGCAAACAAGTTCCAAAATCCCAACATCTCACTTGTGAAGAGGGGGATTCCAGGTTCTTTCCAAGATCCCAACGTATCACTTGTGAGAAGGTAAGTTCCAAGATCTCAACATCTCACTTGTGAAGAGGGATTCAGGGTCGTTCCAAGATCCCAACATATCACTTGTGAGGAGGTTATGGTTTTTCATTTTGGATCAGGAACTCTACTAATGGGAAATGGATTCTATGCCCACCTCATTCTCCTAAGTAATAGTTTAAGGTCGAGAACTCTATCAATAGGAAATAGATTTTGTAAAAAGAATTTTAAATTTAAATATTTTTATAAAAATATTGTCAAACATTTATGGTTAGTATTTCAAAAATTAGTAAAAGTTATAAGACTTTTATACTTTAAAATAATTATAAATCTTTAAAATTTTCAATAAAATTACGTTAAAATATTAATTAATAATTAGTACAACTTTAAATGAATCACATTAAACTAGTGTTTAAGATTTATCTCTCTATATTAAACATTAATTATATATATAACCAAATTTATGTGGGTGGGAGGCTTTAATAGAAAATCTTTAATAAAGATTTTCTATTAAAGCCCCCCACCCACATATTAAACATTAATTATATATATATAACCAAATTTGGCATGTCCTTCCGTGCAAAAAGATTTGAAGGAATTGGAGGGAAAACCACCTTTGGACATGGAATAAGTTTATAAACAACTTGTGATTGGTTTGCTAGAATCATGCAATGCTCACTATACACTAACCATCTTATAAAAGTGGTAGAGTAGCACGCATTGTGGACGAGTGATAAAACTAAAGTTCAAGTGTTACAAAGCGACAAGCTGACGACATTTCAACACTGTTTTCTAGATATTAAATAAATTATTGATTTAGTCCGTTTTATGTTACATATTGTTTATTGGGTTATTTATTGCCTGTTTTAAAAACGTGAATAGGTGACCGCACATGGGCGCACATAGCATAATTGGCTCTGGCTCCACCGAATCTATTTTTCAAACCTTCCGATCCTTCTCGACTTCTTTTGCATGTGGACAGGTTGGCAACGATACGACAGAGTATGACTTCTTTTGCATGTGGACAGGTTGGCAACGATACGACAGAGTATGGCTACGGTASAACGGAGTAATTATGTATTCCTAAGATCCAGCCTTAATGTCATATTTATCGTAATATGAGTGCTATACATCTTCAAAGCAGAGTCAGCTGTCCGTTCAGGTTCAGGTGATAACTATAGCGGTTTGTAGTTCTGAATTCATTGARGTTGAACATGGAGGAGACTTACAATGAAGTGAACGATCATAGGGGACTAAGGAAGAGCAACTTTCCTCCGGGATTCATGTTTGGGGTTGCAACTTCTGCTTATCAGGTACTCTTAAATATCTCTTGCTGTCTAAATCAACTCGATAGTTCTCGTGGTAAACCATAGTCCTGTAAATGCGAAGTGTAAAGACCCTACAAAGCGACTAAACAATTTAATGATCCTGCAATGCCAAATAAACGTGCAATGTCGTTGGTGTATGCATTGACGCAGTGTGAAGGAGCTGCCAAAGAAGGTGGAAGAGGTCCAAGCATCTGGGACTCATTTTGCCATACACCTGGTGCATTAATATGTTCAAAGTCAAGTCAGACTGTTGTTGTTCACTTCTTTATGTTTTTAAATTAGTATAGATTTATCTTAATTTTGGTTTTATGAAGTGTCTGGATCAAATTTCTGGAGATACAAATCTTTTCTTTTACACTCTAAAAGGAAAGGATTAAGTAATACTGGGTTGTAAATAGACTTTTTTATTTTATTTTATTTTACATTCTAAAAGCTAAAAGAGTTAAGTAATACTGGGCTGTAGAATGCCCAAACACTTTTTTTTGAATTATTGTAAGTAGGTTTCAACAGAAAAGGTCAGATATGGACTAACTCTGTAGATTTAGTTAAACAGTTGGGTTAAAGAGTTTTTTTGGTCGTACAGACACATAGTGAGACATAGACACATATTCCCCTTCTTAGCTGCTTCTCTCTCAGAGAGAAATATAAATCTGTAGAGATAGAATCTTATTACTGAATGATGAGTGTGGCTTTTGCAATCCAGGCAAAATTGTCGACGGGAGCAACGGTGATGTAGCTGTGGACCAGTACCATCGTTATAAGGTAGCCCATAACTGAGATTTTGGATCAATATGATATCGAATGATTTTGTAGTTACATATAATATTATGCCAGCGTTCAATTTGCACTACCTAATCAGAGGGATTCTACTCACCAGTCACTTGGACTTATACGGATTGGGCGATATAACCTGCAGGAAGATGTGAAACTTATAAAAGATATGGGAGTGGATGTCTACAGATTCTCAATATCATGGTCTCGAATATTTCCAAGTAAGCTCCAAAGAAGTAGATTAATCCCCAAATGTTATCATTTCTAACAGTTGAGTCTACTGTTTGTAATGTCCATTGACCGAAAGTCTACAAATTATTGCAGAGGGAAAAGGGGAGATCAACGAGGAAGGAGTAGCCTATTACAATAACCTCATCAATGAACTCCTGGAGAATGGTTGTATCCAATGTTAACACTTAATAATCGATATTGCCTGTCTTGTGTTCTGCTAATCTCTTCTTTTGAACGATGCTGATTGTCAGTAGTTTGCAGGAATTCAAGCTTCTGTCACGTTGTTCCATTGGGATTCTCCCCAGTCTCTCGAGGATGATTATGGAGGATTTCTGAGTCCATGCATGGTGTATGATAATTAGGATTTCTGCAGTATTTTGGATTAAAATTTTCTTGCTGTATCGACCATTGATTTAACATTTTTACGTTGGAATGATATATTGATGCAGGACTGATTATGCTGCCTATGCAGAGGCATGCTTCCGATTATTTGGTGATAGGGTTAAACAGTGGATCACATTTAACGAACCTTATCTCACTTGTTACTTTGGATATGAAGTGGGAATTCATGCGCCTGGCCGCTGTAATTTACAGAATCCCGTTGCAAGTGAAATATACACAGTGGCGCATAACATTCTTCTTGCACATGCAGCTGCTGTGGAAGCATATAGGAGTAAATACCAGGTGAAGTTCTTCTGCACACAAAGTCACTCTAAAGAGAAATTGAGGCTGACAGTAGTTCTCATGACTGATCATGCAAGGCCCTATAGGTTACATAAAAACTTAGATCATATATGGAGGATTTATTCAACACTGGATAAATTTAGCATAAATTTTCGGTTCAGTTATTTAACATATTTATTAATTATAAAGTGCGTTAGCAAGTTGTTTCATGGATTTGTTATTCTTTTCAACATTTCATAATAAGTTAATTAGGGTTATGGGTTTTTTAACCATTCTATTTTTTTCTATTTTTTTTTGGAATTAGATAATGTAAATTTGTACAAAATTATTATTTTTTATTGTTTAAATTTTATTTTTAAATGTATAAATGAATTTAGGGGGTTAAAAAAATCCCTAAAACATTTAGATTATACAACTTAATCATTCAAATATACAAATTCAATCATTTTTCACTGGATTTTTGATAAAATCAAATGAAAAAAATCCATGAAAAAAAAACTAACCAAATAACTTTAGAGTTATCTATCCTGCCAAAAAAAACTGTAGGAACAATTTGCTTTTCAACATTCAACCAAAAAGCTCTGATAAACCATAAATGTTAATTCATCTATTAAAAGTGGGCCAATCTTAAAATTTGTTGTGAAATGAAAATAAAATTAACTGGATTTTGGATAATTAACAAGGAGAAAGCTCTGAAAAGTTTGCAGGTCGAGCAAAAAGGTTCTATCGGGATTACATTATTGTGCACCTGGACTTATCCTTATTCAGCGTCTTTGGATGATCAAAATGCAGCTCAGAGAGTGATTGATTTCATGCTGGGATGGTATTATTGTCTTTGTATTTTTAAAATATTCAGCAGTGTAGATTTATTTTAATTTGAATTATCAAATATGAATCCGTCCAATCTCTCCATGCTTTATGTCTTTTAAAAAGGTTTGTACCTATAAATTTAATCTCCTTTGATACTTGATAGATTCTGGTATTAAAAGTTGGATATCTCCTTCCCTATACTAAACTGTATAATACACTTTCCAAGCAATTAAACTTTTAGATAAATATATTATAGTCTGTCTCTATGAATCATCAATATATTAGTCGCTTCAGTTTGTATTCTTATATCTGTTTGTGGCTCATATTAAGTTCATAAATTTTACACTATTATATAATACTTACAGGGTTGGGTTACAATACTCTGATGTAATCGAACCATTAGTTTCTGTATGCCAGGTTTATGGATCCACTAACCTCAGGCAGTTACCCATCTACAATGAAAGAGAGACTCGGTGATCGTTTGCCAAAATTTACTGAGCAACAATGTCAACAGTTAAAAGGATCCTTCGACTTCATCGGAATGAATTATTATACAAGTCAGTACGCAATGAATTGCTCCAACCCAACCAATCGGATGTCCTGCTGGGATCGGGACTGTGGAGCACGTCGTGCTTGTAAGTATTGGGCATTTACCACTGCCAAAAAGTTAAAAACTAAATACTAAAATCCTATTAGTATTAGTGGTATATGTGGGAAGTTCAGTTAAGCAATCACATATGATTCGAATTTCATGTGCTTTTACAGCTGAGAGGAATGGAGTGCTCATAGGACTCAAGGTATGCTAATTATAAACCGAATCTTAAAATACAATAGTTGAGTTTAAATTTGAGCCCCTGTTATGGAATTTATGTTAATGGTTAAATTTGACATCTAAACATCACTGCATTTTTGTCTATAAAACTTGTGGAGGCAATGGATTTCCTTTATGTGTATGCACCGGGGATAAAGGATTTGCTGATCTATATAAAACACCGGTATAACAATCCGCCCATCTTTATAACAGAAAATGGTAAGAAAATCACGTTGCAGGTTTTCATTTCATTAATGGTTTCAATGGATAAGTAAGTGATAAGTATTTATATTATAAAATGGGAAGAAAATCATAATAGAGGTTTTCATTTCATTAATGGTTTCAGTAGATAAGAGATAAATATCTGATAAATGTTCAAATTTGGTTTTACTTATTTAACTAGGAGTCAATGACTTCCCTGTGGAGGACTCAGCCTCATCGCTTGATGAAGCACTAAATGATACATGGCGTATAAACTTTTTCTCAGAACATTTATGGTACTTACTCGAAGCTATAAGGTATTTGTGAAGCACTATTCTCATATATTACAGTTCATTCTACTGTAAGGGGAAAACATAAAGTTTGAGATGTTCCACTGATATGGATGAATGATATTGCACCGTCCTTCTCAAGGATTATCAGATAATTAAAGCTTATAATATTACGTCTCTGTGATAATGCAGGGAAGGTTCAGATATCCGTGGATTTTATGGGTGGTCGCTTATGGATAACTTTGAATGGTCCTTAGGCTATACATGCCGATTTGGTTTTCATTATGTTGACTTTAAAGATGGCTTAAGAAGGTATCCTAAAGCGTCTGCTCATTGGTATAAAAGATTCTTGTTGAAATGATTGGTATACAAGGTTTCTGGAAGGATAATGAAAAGCTCTGCCATTATCGGAATTGATTTCGAATGTTTTAATGCAATTTTTTTTAATTTATTTTTCTTTATGATGTTTTTCAATTATTATTATTTATATAATTTTATCATAATAATAAATTTTATTATTATTTATATTAATATAGATTTATTAAATAATAAGAATAATTAAAAAACAATGAATTGTAAATTTATTCGTCCTTAAAAATGTATCATTAGTCCATTGAGTTAGGTTGTTCATAACGTTTACTTCCAAAAACAAATATACCATTTATCATAACTAACCATAATTAAGAGAGATATCCAACTTATAAAAGACAATTCATATGGGTTGTGCTTCATCACCGATTTTCATGGGTCCCTTGGAACTCTCACGTGACACGAGTCTCCACCTTAAAGTCTATTCAACCTATAGTTGATGAGTGCTAGCAATCAGCCCTGGGTGGACTCTCGAGAACCCTACGACATTCCATATCCAAATTTTGCAATTTATTCGAGGAAATACAAAATTGGCTAATCTTCAGACATGTGAGGGTAGAAGGGCGGGTATGGAGTGGAGGGTAGATGAAAGGTGTTCTAGTTGCTCTCAAGGCATCAATTAAGATTTTACGAGGAGACAATACCATTTGCAGTTTTTGAAGCATTCAATTTATGATCTGTGAGTTACCTTCCATAACTAGGTTAGAGAATTCTTGTCTAATTGTGATTTGCATACCATATTCAAGGGCATGTAACTTAGTTGCATTATTACTTTCAATTCCCATGAATACATCGATGATAAATAAGATTTATCCTTGATCATCACAAATAATTCATCCATAAACAATGAAGCCATGGTTCCCTTTTGACACTAAATCAAAGTTGAGTTTGAGGAATCTGAATGGGGGCACAAATCAAGTTTATAGGATTGAAGTGCATGGTGTCTTGATCAAGAGGGGAGGGAGATGACTGGGTGGAGAGAAATTCCAAGCCTTCAAGATTAATCCTTCCCTTTCATCATTTTTACAATCATTAGTGGACCATGTCTTCATCCACAAAGTCTCCATGATATTAGTTTTGATTGTTCTCTAGACACCATCTATTCTCTGTTGAGTGTCTTTGAAAATTCACTTGTTACATTCTTTCTAGGTTTCCAAAAGCAAGAAACCAAGGAACAATTGTCAAATCTGATTAAGAATTCAATTGGTAAAGGCCTCTTTGCTCATACTTTCAATGGTTTTTCTCACACTACTACAATTACAATTAGATTGTATGAAGAGGGTTTCTCCTCTATCCCATAGATCTAGACCGAAGGGGCAACTGTTGAGAAGGTGCTCATTGGATTCTTCTTCTTGTAAGCATAGGACATTATAAGATGGTCCAACAAAGCCTCTTTTGATTAACTGGTCCCAAGTTAGTATTTTTTCTCTGGCCACCATCCACAGAAAAGTAGAAACCTTGGGTCATAGGATTTAGTCCATATTTTTACCCAAATTTCTCCCTTCGAGAGAGTGTCATCTTTGGTAGCAATATAGTAAGATTCTTTTAAAGTAAAGTTTCCTCCTGATTTGTAACCTCATCTGAGTTTGTATGGCCCTGTTTTTATTTTTAGACTTATTTGTTGAAGTGTTTCCCATAATCCATCCCATCCTTGATCCAGCTGAGTGTTAGTCCATTTTTCCTTGGCCTTCCACTATCTCCATCTTGATTCAGGGTTGGCTTGATCCCCGTATTGATGAATGTACAACTGATGGTGGCTATGAAACTTATGGGATAGTGTTCTAGCGAATGATCTCTTATTCCAAACATATTACAAAATTTGAGGTTGTTCCTTTCTCTTAATGGACATTCGAGGCTTATGTGGTCCTCCTTCCCGTAGGTAAATCATTATGTTCTTCTTTGAGCGTGACCACCTTTCCCTCCTCTTCCACTTTATTCCTTAGTAACCTCCTCTTTGGCCTTGGTAATCATTGTCTCTTCCCTAATATCCTTCTCCATTACCTTGCGCCATATTCTAGACGACGACCTGGGTATGGTAGATTATTTGATAGTTTTCTTTGTTTTGATCATTTAGCTCACATTCTTGCACTGAGTGGGATTCCTCTTCACAAATGACACACCATTTGAGTTTTACATTCTTTAGGTTACGAGG
Source organism: Picea engelmannii (assembly GCA_009831015.1). Lineage (NCBI taxonomy): Eukaryota > Viridiplantae > Streptophyta > Pinopsida > Pinales > Pinaceae > Picea > Picea engelmannii. The sequence goes on along the minus strand of ML811101.1, from coordinate 113,732 downwards.
GCAATCCATAGTATTTGTTAGATATTGACAGATTTCATAGTACACTTCATCTTGGATTCATCTTACTTCCGGTTCTCTTTCGGATGGGTTTTTATTTCTATGATTATCCTTTGTGTGTCCTTCATTTAGGAAAGTTTTGCACCATACATCATTTCTTCAGATAGCCATATTTCTCATAGACTATTGGAAAATTTCAATTATTTTCTCTAGTTTCTTATCTGTTGACAATGATGTCAACGACCGATCTTTATTAGTTTCGATATAATGAGCCTTCTTTTACGCTTCTTCACATGAATAAATGTTATGCATCATTAGTGGACCATGAATTTTCTGTAGTAATCGTGACACGTACCATTGAACAAGAAACTACTCATCAATCATCTATGGTATTTGGCTCAACAAATATTTAAACATTTTTATCATATTCTCGAATAATATCTCCTAGCATGTGCTTTATTTCTTCAAGTCTTTGTGTAGCAAGATGCTTAACTTATTGTTCTTTAAAGAAGGATATAAAATTTTCCTTTATTTCATATTTTTTTTGTTTGTTTGTTGATTTTTCATTAAAATTCATATACCATGTTAAGGCTCTTTTTCTTGGGGCTCCCCCAAATTGGGCCATCTACTTGTCTTCATCTGTAATATCTAGTACCCCATAATTTTTCATAGAAGAACCAGTGTCTTTTAGGATTCTCATCTCCTTCATACAAGGGATGTGACTGTGAGCCATTTTATCTAGAAATGGAGGTCTCAACTTTGGAATATTTGGAGGTGTGTGTAATTGTAAATCGACTGGAAGCGTCGACTTGGCTATTGGTTTCATTTCGATTGGGGCGGTCAACTCGACTCAGTCAGACAATGACTTATTTTCTATCGATGTGACTCTAATCAATTTCTCTACATTGTCTACTTCTTTCTTTGGGGTTATATCGTCTATTTGGCACCCTTTTTCTATATATTTGACAAATTGTTTCTCTTGAGGACATGTTAGTTCATCACAACTATAAATTAACTGTGTATCTTCTCCTTTAGTTAACAAATTTAATAGGGGCGGGCACATCCGTGAAATCCTTGATATGAAGGAATATATTTTCATCTCCTTGATTTATTGCCTAGCTTTGTCCTATCTAGGGAATCTTGATCAATAATCTATCTCTCAAATTTCCTTTATTTTCCGCTAAATACCACACCAAAGAGATCTCAGGTCAATATGTAACCTCTGATGGAGGAATTCTGGTATGATGGGACTTACTTCTTTAGGGATCAAATATCGACGCACTGTGGGTCCCAAGTCATCCATGTCCATACTTTCAACAAAGTTTACCAATTGAAGGGTGCCATATGTTGCCTCTATCAAATGCAAACTTACACTTCTCATAGGAACCATCAAGGCTGCTCCTTCTACATTTGGTTGGTCAATGCCAATTTGAGAGTGGTCTAGCGTTGCAACTATATGTCGTTCTTGGGGTTATTTTCTATTTAACTTTTGGGGATCTCTTACATCACAGTGCACACATTTCCTATCTTATCCTCAGTATCTTGTCCCTTTCTAACTTATGATTGTTGAATGATGGTTTATGATACTACAATCAATGTGCAGTTCCCTTCTTTTATTCTTCTTCCAATGTATATCCACGTTGTCAATCAGTCGACTTCCTCCTCCCTTATAAAATTATTTATCTTCAGTGAAAATTGACTATACTTACTCCAATTGAGGCATCTCACGAACAACTAACTCCCCAACTGTTGACCCCAACTTACGCCCATTCGGTGAGGGTGCACTTGTTTAGCATTTTCATTTCTTCAAAAATAAATCCCATGCTTCTCTTGTGTCTTTATAGTCATCTTCCAAAATGTTTTCCCAGTCAGCTTGTTGTTGTCTCCAGTTGGGGTTTGCTGGTATAGAAAGAGGAGGGAGGTATTTGAATATGTGAATGACTCCTTTATCTAAAATAAATTTGTGTAACAGAGCAAGTATTGTACATTAAAAATTTTCGTGGAAGTAATCATAAAACCTCTCTTCAAATCTGTCAAATGGAGTTCACTCCTCGATCACTTGTTCTCCACAATAATCGTCAAAATTTTTCTCAAACCACTCAGTATAAAAATTTTCAACCCTTGATAAAAAATTGGAAATCAACCACTCATTAGGAGTAAGGTTATTCATTAGCAAGTCGGTTGATGTACCTTTTAATTTCTTTAGGGATTGCTTCGAAAAAAAAATTGTGGGTTTCTGTGAAGAATTAAGCTCACATTTCTACAAGTGTCAATCGATTTCTTTATGCATAATTTTTTATATAATAGTTGTACTTTCTCTCCCACCACTCGTATATCTGCTCTAGACTCAACATTTATGTGTGTGTTATTTTACAAGCTCAGGTTCATGAACTATCAACAAATTAACCAATGTTGTAATCTAAGGGTTTGTATTCAGGTGTTACTAGTAGTCCCTACGTAGAGAAATATACAGGAATTATACAAAAATGTACAACACACACATAAAGAGAAGGAAGAGAACACAAGTGAGAGGGATACTAGCAATAATTACTTTTTATTATATCACCACAACAAGAGTTATCTATATGAATTACTTTTCTCTATTACATACATGCTCAAATTTATACTCATCTTTCAATTATAAGGTAGTTACAACTGCTCAACTACCTTGGTCGATCGACCAATTTTTGTACTCGACTACATTCTCAGTTGAGTATTCTTTTAATATGGTCGATTGTTGGTTCTAGTCGATAGAGTCGACTAGCCCCTTCAACAATCACTTATGAAAACAAGGTGAAGAGTATACTTTGATGTGAAAGAATTTTTAGGTCCTTTGTAGTGTGCATACGTGTATTAATATAAATACAAGTGTTTAAGTGAAATGTTGAAAACGTAAGTGAAAAAATATCAAAGGAACTGTAAAAATGATAATTACTTAAAAAAAAAATGAGTTTCATTCATTATCGTGTTCTTTGAATTTTTTAAATACCAAACATTGAATAACAAGGTTAGGTTCATCAATAATTGATAAAACAATTAATTAGCCTACTAAGCTTTAAAAAAAATCATACACTGCTAAACAATAATTTTTATGAATGATCACATAGGCTTTAGTTATGAAAGTTATGCAAGTGTGATAGTCATGTACTTATTGCATTATTATATACATAGAATCTAAGCTAATAAATAATAAAATTAAAATACAGTAAAGATAATAATAAATAAATAATAATAATAATAATAAAAGCTAAGTCATGACTTTAAGGTAGTAGTCTAAACGTTCTATCTTTAGGAATTTTTTCGATGTTTTTTTCGTTCGATTTTGCCAAAAATCTGGTGAGGAATGGTTGGATCTGCAGATTTGAGTGGCTAAGTTTGTATAATCCAAGTACCTTAGGGGTTTTTAGCATTGTGAATCCATCTATGCATTCAAAATGCAATTTAAACAACAAAACATAGAGATTTTATCCAAATTTACATCCTCTAATTCCTACCAAAAAAAACCTAAAAAAAAAAAAGAATATTTAACCAACATCTTAATTAAAAAACACCTTCAACTATAAATATAATTGAAACCCTTTAAAATGTAAATCATAATTCATTCAACTATTATTTTATCAATCAAATTATATATATAACTAACAGTTACACTATAATTATAACTCGGCTTTGGTACCCATGAAGAAATTAATGCTTAGGTTTTATAATTTCTTCAAAAAAGTATGATATATATATATATATATATATATATATATATATATATATATATATATATATATACCAACCGTATAGCCTACACTATTATACAATATTGTCAACTGCCATACTTTTATTGCATTCGTACACTGTCAATGTGTCTGTAGGCTATCGTCCATATATAATCTGTCACCGTCGTGCAATCTGTCACAACAAATTTCATAAATTGTATCCGTTGTACAAATCAATTAAGCCACTTCTTTGTCGTAAGAACTGTCGCCTTCCAATGGTACGATTGATGTATCCAACTATTGATATAGTCTACAAAAGTTAGAACTTTTAGCCAACGCTTATTCTTCCGCCAATTCATACCCATGTTTATACATCTAACGCCTATTCTTCCGCCCATTCATACCCATGTTTATACATCTAATTGTATAATTGAGAATACAATTATAATTGTTGTACATCAAATTAACATTTTGTACCTTATTCAATACAATTTAATTAAACAGTTGTACGATTATTATCGAGTCGTACAAATCTCATGCACAAATTATATAATAGGCTACATTTCCATATGATTAATAAGTCTATATAGACTTTTATAATTCACAATATGTACCCTTTGTACAATAAATTATAATAGTTGTACATTTTAGATTTTCAAGTGATTTTTTTGAAATTTCAAGGAGTCTAAGATCATAAAAAGAGTTAATAATAGTTAAAATTTCAAGAGCCAAACCACCACCATATGCTCCATTTTCAATGTTACCACCACCATTTTGTGGATATATCATGGATACATTTTCCAAATCTATAATCACCATTTTTAATGAATTAAATAGCAAACTTAATGATTGTACTTAAGAGTAAATGCATAAAGTATTTGAAAAATATAACTAAAAATATGACTATGATAAAGGTAAGGAACATGTCAAACTAAAACTTATGAAAAAAATAATCATAAGGAGATCAAGAAAAATTAAGATGACTACATTTTGAAGAAAAAAAAGGGGGGTAAAAATGAAAAGACCAAAATAGGATAAAAGTTTTGACCTAGATTTCAAATCCAACCTAGATTATAGAACCAATGAAAGAACCAAGTCAAAAAATGGTGAGTCTCAATGGGAAATAAGGGATAAGGATATTGATGAAATGGAAAAGAATAACATTGATGATAACATAAGGAAACACAAATCAAATAATGGGAGATCATGTTGTAAGAGAGATCAGGAAATATTCACTATTTGTCATCCATTGATTTAGATCAAGGCACTTTTTTCTATGGCAATTGAATGCACCATTGTCAACCATAGAGTTCAGGCGAGGGAAATTGTAAGAAATAAGAAGTGTTCATATTTGGACTATCATAGACAACATCTAAAGAAAATAGGAAGAATTGTTTTTGGAAATATCCTTGCTTATGAACAAAACCCTAAATTTCAAAAAACACAAATAAAATATATGAGTGCATTAATCTCTCTAATAAAATAGGCAAAGATGAAGCAACAATAGATGATGGAACTAATGTTATTGATAAAACTAAGTGGTCAGGATGGCCTAGACAAAACGTGTTTCAATAGCTTGATCCTACTCGCAAGGGTGGTGGCATAATGGATCGCAGGGGAGAGGCTATCAAGAAAATGCATGATGAGGTGGTGGCATAATGGATCGCAGGGGAGAGGCTATCAAGAAAATGCATGATGAGACCAAGTCTTGCATCCAAATTTCTAGATGGAGAATCATAATCAATTAGCTAAAATAATGCCACCATGGAAAAGCATATTCACTATAAAACCATTAAATATTATCTTAAAGAACCTTCTAGAGACAAAAATGTTCACCAACAAGATCATACATTTCCCTTACTTAGAGGACAAATCATTCTTTAAAGGGGAAAGAAATTTTAAATACATAGAGTCTAAGCTAATAAATAATAAATTAAAATACAATAAAGATAATAATAAATAATAATATGAATAAAGGTTAAATAATATCTGTGACTAAAAATATATGACTTTTCATTAAGAGGCACCTTACACTATATTTATAGTCGGGGACCTTTCAAATGACTTTTCATTAAGAGGCACTTTACATTATATTTATAGTCGGGGCCCTTTCAAATGCAAATCTTCATTCATTCTATTATTTTTATTATTATATGTATATATATATATATATATGTACGTATTGGAATTTTCTGAAGAAATTATAAATCCTAAGCATTAATTACTCCACATAATAAAGGGAAACGTGATTTACACGATAAGTATGTGTACAAGTTAAATAAAAAACACACATGGGTCATGCAAGGGACAACCTATGTGAATGGTATAAATATTGAAGGAATATTAGTATTAATTGCATGGAAAGGATGCCAATCACAATGCTAAAAGTTAATATTTTGAAAAAAATGAATTTTGAGAAAAAGAACACCTATCAACATATGGAAAAGGACTTTATTGATTCTAAACTAAGCATGTAGACAACCAAGTAGAAACATCAGTAGGAGAGAGAGAATTGAATCAAAATATCTAGTGGAGTCACTAATCTGGATCGAGAGTTTAGTGTTACATGGGTACCAAAATAGCCTATCAAAAAAACGTGAGAGCTAATACTAGACAATATATAGGGGAGGGGTGTGAAAGACAAACGTCAATTTCACCTTACAATAATTAATTAACACATTAAACCTAAAATTCAATTGGCAACCCAAAGATTGACAAGCATATTGGAGAAAACAACAAAATTTCTAATTCAATCCTAATGGGAGGCCATAAATTGTTTTGAATCGCCTGGGAAGAGCAATTTGTAGTAGATGAGCTCAAAAAATCTTCATGGGAGGATCATTTGACCTCCTTGACAACTCCAACTCTCTCTCTCTCTCTCTCTCTCTCTCTCTCTCTCTCTCTCTCTCTCTCTGAATATGCAGGTAGAAAAACCCTCTATGGACAACTAATGTAGAAGGTCAACACTCAATCAAGATAGAAAAGCAACAACGAATAGAGGAAATGAGGGATCAATGGTCTCCAATTTCTCTTTGTATGGAATTCAACAACTTAACTCTACAATATGGTATATTTTTAATCTTTAATTACATGGGTGGGCCCATCTGTTTATAGTTTTTTATAGGTTCTTTGTTCATCACTAAGCATTAATCAATGGAAATTAAGAGTTGAGGGAGGATCCAAATGATGATAGGATTCCACCAAATGGTAGATTAATGTTGATTGGTGGTGATAGAAGGTCCTTCAGGTAGCATGCCACTCCCTTACCAATCATCCTTTTCCCCTAGCCATTTATGCCTCATGAGAAACATCATTTTAAATTTTATGGGATTGCATGGATTTCAAGGCTTTTTCAACATGAATCATGCACTTGTATCAGGGATCTCCCATGTGATTCATTAGAATTCCCTTTGATGATTGGACCCTTATTGATAGCCCATAAATTACCTATGGAACCTACAATGTACTATCTTGTATAATTATATATGATTTGTGATGTTTTCAACTATGCTCTCTTAAATGTCATAAAGGAGTGAAATTTGGGAAATAATAGGTAGCGAGGAAGGATGCACCAAAGGTGTGTCTCCTTGGGTGGGATGAGTGATGGAAATTAATTGAAAATGGATCCTTAAAACAAGAATGTGATGAAATAATGGTTCATCATCATGAGTTGAAATAAAGGAAACAAACCAAAATGTGATTTCTTGGGAGTCCATTGGATAAAGGCTAGCAATAGAGAAGAGCAAAGCACAGAACTCATTTATGCAAGCCTAAAATACAAGGAATATTAATACTATGGGATAAAGTAGCATGGGTGACAACATGAGAAGTGTGATAAACTAGGGAAACATATGTAAGGATGAGCATTGTTGTTTGATGAGGGTAGAGAATTAACTTAGAGAAAATATATAACTCACTGAGATTAGGTAGAACCTATGGAAAATTCAAAAGGAACCAATAGGTAAATGAAACTTATTGAAGGAAAATACTAAGCCTATATGATATTATAACAAGTTAGACCAATTCCTTTGATGATATAATACATGTATATAAATAAAACCCATGGCATAAGAGTGCTTAAAAATATAAATAGAAAATCCAGATATATACATGGAACTTTCACCAATGAAGGGGTAAAATATGATCTAAAAAGTATC
>ML811101.1:83253-105771 GCA_009831015.1 Picea engelmannii | reverse complement strand
TACTATCTTGTATAATTATATATGATTTGTGATGTTTTCAACTATGCTCTCTTAAATGTCATAAAGGAGTGAAATTTGGGAAATAATAGGTAGCGAGGAAGGATGCACCAAAGGTGTGTCTCCTTGGGTGGGATGAGTGATGGAAATTAATTGAAAATGGATCCTTAAAACAAGAATGTGATGAAATAATGGTTCATCATCATGAGTTGAAATAAAGGAAACAAACCAAAATGTGATTTCTTGGGAGTCCATTGGATAAAGGCTAGCAATAGAGAAGAGCAAAGCACAGAACTCATTTATGCAAGCCTAAAATACAAGGAATATTAATACTATGGGATAAAGTAGCATGGGTGACAACATGAGAAGTGTGATAAACTAGGGAAACATATGTAAGGATGAGCATTGTTGTTTGATGAGGGTAGAGAATTAACTTAGAGAAAATATATAACTCACTGAGATTAGGTAGAACCTATGGAAAATTCAAAAGGAACCAATAGGTAAATGAAACTTATTGAAGGAAAATACTAAGCCTATATGATATTATAACAAGTTAGACCAATTCCTTTGATGATATAATACATGTATATAAATAAAACCCATGGCATAAGAGTGCTTAAAAATATAAATAGAAAATCCAGATATATACATGGAACTTTCACCAATGAAGGGGTAAAATATGATCTAAAAAGTATCCTATGATGATTGTGAGGGTGGTTTTACTCAAATGGAAATAAAAAAACAACACCAAGACTAGTTGAGATACACGAGTTAGGGAATGAGGAGTTCCCAAATGAGGTAACCCTACAATGTGCAAGGAGGCTCTAGGAAATATGTCCTTGGGTTGAAAATTATTACTCAAAAATTTTTTAGTAGCAGCCTGGGTAGAGGCCTCGATGGTGGAAGTAGAATTGATTCCATTCCTTTCAAAAGAGATCATGCGATTATTAATGGTTTGCGTAAGTTGCAAAATGGTAGACATATCAGTTTGCTTGTCATAGTCCTCAGGAGTACTAGTTTTGTCTAGCTGCTCTTCATATTCCAAACAAGTCTGAAGGGAATATCTGATATTATCTATGGCTTTCTCTTCCAATCTGTGATGATAGGAAGAGGGTAAATCATTGTAGTAATGCATGAATGCGGTTTGATTTTGAGGTCTGATCAGTTTAAGGATTTGATTATATAACTTGGTGAAGTGAAGATTAAAAGAATTAATGGTTTCACCTCTGTTATATGTAATGTTATTGTACTCCTTTAACCGATCGGATGGACTCTTGGGTTGTCCAAAAGTGGACTTGAACCAATAGACCAACTCTTCCCAGGTGGGGAATATTTTCAAAGGCAAGTCAAAGAAGTTAGCCACAACTTTTCCTTCTAGAGAATTCACAAATAGACGCATATATGTATCATTTTCATTCGTGTCAATGTTATGATAGATATTTGAAAAAGAAATCAAATGCTCTTTTGTGGAAATAGTGTTGTTTCCCGAAAATTTAGGCAAATGATCTTTGAACTTTGGCAAAGGATTGGTTGCAGGCGCAAGAATCAAGGGAGAAGAAACATGCCATGGAGTAGTAGTAACATCTTCCTCAAATTGAAATAAGCCATATTTCTTAATGACCTTGACTGAAGTTGTGGTAGATTGAACATGAACAACATGGCTATAGATACTCTCGATTGAAGTTGAAGCAAAAGGTTGTGAGGAAGATGAACTAATGGTACCACCTCAAGAACCACTGCTTCTTGTTCCACTACTAGTGCCCAACATTTTGAAAATGTAAGGAAGTGGAGAAGGTGAGGAACTAACCGAATCATAAAAAGACCGATGAATCTTAGGTTGTTTTCCTTGGAAAATAACTTTTCTTCTTCCTACTTCGGGAATGAGAGGAAAGTCATGTGACTAACCTCGTATTCTTCGATATATATCGTATGAATAGGACATAACATGTGTTAATGTTGGGGTTTTTCAAGGGCTCATCTCCTTTGGTCATCCAAATCTTATTGGAGATGGAATTCAACAAATATAACTTCCTAGTACCACTGTAACTCAGCTCCAGTACAAGAATGTTTGAGGATTTCTTGAAATAAGGTAAATGAGATGTTGTTCTGATTGACGGGGCCTTCAGGAATGTTAGGTTGATCAAGGTTAGGCACGGTCATGATAGGGAATTAATGATGAGGATGGCTTATAATCATCCTATGACGGGCATCCCAATGTTCCCTAATTTGAGCCTCTTCATAAACAACTTCCCAAGAATGATTCAGTTCATCTTGACTATTGGCAATATCAAGAATGATATTGTACAAGGTAAGGGTAATGTTGGTTTGATCCTCTAGACCGTCACCTAGGTTGGGTTGTCTTTGAGTAGGCACAGTCATGAGTCAAGAATAAAATCTGAACAAAATTATACAAGCTATAAACAGACAACAAGCAAGAATTAAAGGAGCCATGGGGACACCTTGAGGTAGTGGTCGAACGTGTGGTTGCACCCAGAGATACTATAATAAATGGTATCGTGACCCGTGCACACATAAGTGGATCAAAGCCCACCCCCATGTCCTTCAACTTTATTCCCCGGATGGGGTGACACGGGGCGCAATAGTGCCACGCAGGAGCGAGCCGGGACGCAGCTTTAATGCATCCACCAGCTCACATCACCTCGGACAATAACTCAACATGAATATGCGTAGAAGCATTCAAACGACGAGGCCCCTCGCGCAAGGGAAGGGTACCCGCCACCAACGCACTATCCAGCAGACTTTAATGGCTACGGTGATTGTTTTGGTTATGGCGATTGTTTTTGCACTCGCGCTCATTGTCCAAGTCATAAGACCAAGCAGCAGGTCGCTCTCAGGGGCCTCCGATCCACAGGTGAACCAGAACTGCAGCAGCCTCTCTCCCGTTTCACTGGAACAGTGACCGCACTCGGCAACCTTGCCAACACTCAGGAGCAGCCCGACTGTAGTTGATAGCATCTAGACAATTCATTGGAACCCCATCATGCCCCGAGCGAGAGGGAAACCGCGAAGGGGAGCGGCCTGGTACACAGCGGAGTCACGACGCAAGAGAAAGGAGAACTTTGAGAAAGCCATGGCAATGGCAGCCAGGAGACGAAGGAACAGACCACGCATGCCTCCAATGGAGTACGTGGAGGAAGTCATCCCGAAAGGAGGCTTGGAAAGCCCTCCTGAGCACACCCTGTTTATGGTGCCGGAAAATTGGAATCCAAGCTCGAACTTTAGCTCGGACAACAAACCACCGCCTGCAAGTAGCATGCTCGACCCTCATACAACTAGTGCAGAGAAGCCTTACTCCCCCTATTACGTGGAAGAGGAGGTTCCTCCCGAACCCACCAAGGAAGCGGAGGGGCAAGCGCAAGCACGACAATGACACAAGACGCAGGAAGCAGAAGCGACCACCAGCGAGGAGTTCATGGACAGCCACCGCCCGGAGCAGCCACATTCAGTTGACTGGGGATATCTCAATCTCATCTTTGAGATGAGGAATATGCTGGAAGACCAAATCTTCCGCCTTGCGCGAATGGACAAGCGACTTGACATGTTCTTTGCGGCCCATTCCAGAGCTCCGCCAAAGAAACAATGTCCGACTTGCGCGCGAGCTTATTCATTCCCAACAAGATGGAGGCATTCCGAGGACGAGGACAAGCATCCCGTTTCAGAGGTTACTTAATGTTCAGAACTAGACTTTGTTTTTGGTTTTGTTGTTATAATTTATGCCTTAAGATAGCTAGCTACCAGTATTTCTTAGAACTAGTCAGGAGAACCAGTCTCATGCTTGCGACAGTTAGTCCTGGTTTCCTTCGGGCAGGACGTAGCATCGTCAATTTTGTTAATTTTGCTAATTCTGCAAACTGGGTGACAAATGGACAAGGATGCCTAGCTGTCCCAGTTTCCTGCTCAGGCGGGACAGCTGGCATCACCAACATCTATGTATTTTGTTTATGGTAATATAATAGGCTCCACCTTTTTTACTTAAAAAAAAAAACAAGCAAGAATTAAAGAAATAAATATAAACAATAAATGCACAAATGCATAAAAAAGAAAAAACAGGGAAATGAAAATGGAGTCCTTCATCCTGAGTATGGTCGCCAAAGAAAATGTTGAGTAAGAGAAATGGAAGTCCTCCTCACAACATTTTTTCGAATCTTGTTTGGCTAAGACAAGATAGGCGGGAATATCACCGTAATTTATAGCCTTATTGCAAGTTCAATTAACCTTCAAGTTATTAACTTAAAGACCAACTGTTTTTTTTAATCATTTATCAAATACAAATTGAAATAAAGAAGTCTGATTTTTTTAAATAATAATTTAAAAAAAAATCAAAATCACATAATTTGATAGAAATAAGAAAGGACAAGAGAGTTGCAAAACCATAAATGATTTTATTCATTCATTATGTAACATCCAATACACTTCACATACTTTCAAAGTATGGACAAGATGAAAGTTTAGTAGCCTAAGGTAACAAACACATAGGCCATGAGTGCCTTCAAATTAGACCAATAATGATAAGCCAACAACGACAGCTTGCACTCTGTCATCACTCTGCACAAGAAACCTATTTAGCAATGAGAAATTAATCCAAAAACCAAAAGAAGTTTGCAGACTATCAAACAGACAATCAACCTAGAAGCATATCAGAATTCAATGCTCATTGGTCCTAGCTTTTCGTCACCTTCAACAGACCCTACTATCACAAGAATTTTTTTAGCTTAGAAATCATAGATGAATGAAGTAGTAATGAAATATCACTCGGAAGTCAGATTAGACCTTATCGGATCAATGTGTTATGCCCTCCTTCTTTTGTCCAACTTACCTCCTTTTAATATCTCCAAGGTAGTTTAATTACTCAACCACTTCTAGTTAATTTATTAACTAACAACTAGTTATTTAATAGGAGAGTTGTTAAGTAAGTTAATAAATAATAATAATAATAATAATAATATGATAAGGGTCTTAAATAAAACAAATAAGTGGGGACCCCCTAATTCTCTTTAATGAATAAATAAACCATTTCATCCTTGTATCTTCCACCTTGAATGCATGACTCAACCTCACCATATCATACAATCCATGTCATTATTATGTACAAAATGAAATAATCATAAGAGCCCCTTGTCACTTCATGTGGAAATTATGCAATTTATCAAAATTTATCCATTTCATAATATATCCAAACATGAAGCATGTAAAATAAAGGTTGTTCAAATAGTGCTATCAAATATGAACTGTCAAAATAACCATGAGTTGTCCAAAAATGATATGCTATCCAAAATAAGTGCAAGAAAGTTCATATATGGGTGCCAAAGAAATTATGAGAAACCATATTTGCTATGAGAGGTTGCCCCTCTTTTGCTCTGGCTACTCTTAGCCTTCTCATTTTTTCCAACTGATGAATTTTCCTTCACATATTTATGATCATTCTCTTGCATATGGGAAGTGACTGAATGAGAAGATTCATGTGATGATTTTGACCTGGTTGCTACTACTTTTTTCTTCCTCGATATTTTCTTCAAGCTCAGTGATTTTGGCCTTATGATGGGCATGTGAGGCTTGGTATTGAGGCTGTAAATTCTGATGTGGTGGTGGTAGTGAACCAGTGGGCCAAGCATGAAAGGGAGACTGTTGTAGGTTATCAATATTTTTCCATCCTTCTGAGTGTCTCGGAGGAGGGTGCACAATATCTTGCCAACCATCTCGCTCTCGCACAACGAAAGGATTAGAATTATGATTTGGAACTAGTATGCCAATATTTGGGTGTGGATTCTCAAGAATAAGAGGATGTATGTAAGCTTGTTGGCCAACTAAGTTGAGGAACCCTGTTTGTAACAATTGATTAAAATCTTCCGAATCTGCATCAAAATGTATAGAGAACCTTAATCTCTTGTTTCCCCTTTTCCAGGGACCCAATCCTCTGCCTCTATTATTACTCCTCTTGCTATGACTTCCCTTGTTGAAAAAACTCATTCTAACATATTCACAAATATCAAAACCAGAGTATGACTAACCCATCATCTAAAATTTTTCAAAATAATAATTTAGATCTGGATCTATACCTAACAATACTTATTGCAAGCAATCAATATGCATTCCATATTCCAGAACTAGTAATTACTCTAAACAAGGATTTTTTAGGGCTCTTGGGATTTCAGGATTGGGTTTGTAATTAGCGGAAAATGGTAAGTATGATCGGGAAGTGCAATACATATTGTTCATTAACCATTACTAGTTCCATCACATCATTATCATCAACATCCTTTAATATGAAACATGGCAGATATCAAACAAATTAAGCACTCCTTTTCAACTTATATAATTATGCCATGAAAATTTCTTACAATTATAATCTAAGAACATGGGAATGAAATAGGTATTTGGGTTGACGAAAGGGATTGTAATAAGCGGAAAATGTTAAGTACGATGGGAAATAAAATGGACATGCTTATATTACAATTATTTCCATCATCAGTCAATCTTTACAATTCCAACAGCTAGAATTATAGTCGTCATGCAACCATATTATTCAATAAATAAAATTGATTATTCCACAAATTATCCACTTTGAAAACACAATTACAAAATGTTACACAACATTTCTGTCATCACTTGAATTATTCACAAAAATATTCACTGTTACGTTCTAGGTGTTATCTCTTGTTTACAAATTTAAAATCCATGTCTTAGTCCCCATTTAACACAAATGTCCATTACATATTATTGTGAACCATAAAATGAAAAAGATCATGTAAGCAATGCTTTAAATACCAACATAGTCATCCAAACAAACATTTCTTTCATCCAAACAAACATTTCTTTATCAATAATCTTAAATGATCGATTGCATTGGTTATCAAAGAACACTTGAATAATCAAATCGTAACCAATTCTTGTTCAATACAACCCCAAACTGGATAGAACCCTTTTATTTGCAAGGAGATAACATACAAATTTATGCATTGAAGTTACTCAAATATCATGGTATTGTGCTCCTGTTATGGCCAAAAGTTCACGCAATCAAACTCGATAGAGGTTTCATGAAACAATAGGGTTTCAAAAATTTATTTCTACCAAAGCATATCCATTAACTTTGCAAGCCCCAATGGGTTACTTATAAACAATTTCAGACTCTAGTGTAGCATTCGTCACTAATCCAATCATAATACACAGAGGCAACATTGCTTCTTTTTTTGTTTTGGTTCCAAATAACGACCACAATTCAAATGGACAAGGTTTTACAAGTTTAAGGTTGCTAAAACACCACAAAACACTGATATGAAAAGGGACTTGACCCAAAACATTTTACTTTAGACTTGGCCCAACCGAAATATGTATGTGAATAGACCAACATAGTTATGCATATGGACGCATGCTATTTCAAGAAGCAACACAGGGTTTCAAACACCACAACACCATAATTTTCCACTTTAACGAGCCATAGATAAACATAGACCAACATGGTAAGTAGGAAACCGATAGCCATAACTATGGCAATCATAACATTCAAACTTCTGTGCATGCGTTTTTCCAAAATCAGGAGCAAAACCACCTTATTTTTCTTCAAAATAGAACATGAAAGCATTGAATAACAAGTGCAGCATGTAGTTACAAATCCAGACATAAATTATTTAGCAAAAATCACATTCGATGATAGGGAATTGAAACCCTAGTACCTGGTGTTGTGGAGGTTAAAAGGTGCCTTCGAGTGGTTGGTGTGGTTACCAGAGTTCAATTTCCACTAATGAATGAATGCCAAAACCCAAAATGGTAGCTTCGAATGATAATATGGTGCATTAACTGTTGGTCACATCGTGCGAGGGTGACGACCAACATTAATCACTTGTTAAACCCAAGACAAGCCACATCAAAACCTCAAGCAACCAACAGGTGCCAAGTAAGTGCCACTTCATTCAAGATCACATGTTACCAATGCAGCCACCTACCACACCATCGACAAACAACAATACCCGACATATGGTATATACATACAGGGTTTCACACATGCGTTAAGAAATATCAACATCCACTAATATATGAAACTCCAACAATTAAACACCATAAATAAGATCGTTGGCTATACCATGCAATGCCTATCAAATATACATGTTGGACCATACCGATACAATATATAACATGTATGCATTGTGGATAATATCCCATATGTGTTTAGACCTTCAACATTTTTTTAAATATAAACCATTATGTTATCACAATGTAACAATAAGGTCGGCACGGCCACATCCTTGTAGCTTGTCTAATATGTTTTAGATTGTGTATCTATAACATGTGTAATATATATAAGTGATGTTCTATGTGCATATGTATGCAAGTCATCATTTTCTTGTATATCTAAAACTCAACAACTAGTGGACAAATATCATGTTGATATATTCAAAAAAAGGAATGCTTTTAGCAACCATAAAACACTTTTTTTGGAGAAAAGTTTTCCCAACACTTGTACTTAGAATAAAAAAAATGCCCAAGAGGAGTTTTGAATACCATTTGAAACCGCTATTGCTATTACTTACAACCAAGATCATATCAAAATAGTCATCATGCTGGTGATCCATTAGTATCAAGACAACCATCAGTAATAAAAAAAATTAAGTGACTTTTACTTGAAAGAGGCTCTTCCAGGTTACTTGTTTGAATGACACTATAAGGGGCCCCCACTTATAGTTTATTTAATACAGTGT
Organism: Picea engelmannii; assembly: GCA_009831015.1. NCBI lineage: Eukaryota > Viridiplantae > Streptophyta > Pinopsida > Pinales > Pinaceae > Picea > Picea engelmannii. Next base: position 97,060 of record ML811101.1, on the reverse strand, counting down.
ATATATAATATTTAAAAAAATGTGCACGCCTTGCCATTCTTTGCAGGCATGTGACTCTTTGATGATTTTGAGAGTCAACAAGATCCAGCCAATGCGCATATTCGACAGAAAATTCAAAATGTTCCTGAATCAAGTTATAGAGCTAGTAAAAGTCTAGTGAGCCTGCTATGATCCTCAGGATGTTACTTGGGAGCATGAAGATTCCATGCGGGCAGAGTACCCACAACTTTTTGAATAATTTTAAAATTTTTGTTTTGTAAATGCATTGAGGATAGTGACAAAATAAGGGGGAGGGGAACATAATACCCCAGTTTTGAGAAATCATATTTAAATAATGTATTTTGTTAATTTATGAAAGGCCAGAGTGCCCAAACAATTAAAATATGTCAGCATGCCTAGCAAATGTAATGTTTTGATCATTAAAAATAATAAAATACATCATTGGTTGTTAGATGAACAAGGACTAGAGTTATAGGGGGATATGATTCCACAAGAGAGGTAGCGTAGGGGGCTAAGTCTTTTTTTATATTTTATTTTCCCATAATTGATTTAAGTGAGAGAAGCAATTACATGAGCTTCTTGGGGGAAGGCCATGTGGTTCTTGATTTTCAAGTAAATATATGAAGCCATCTTTGGGATGTTTTGGGGGTTCATGTCACATACCCACTACGACAACCTAGACTTTTCATCTTTTCTTCGAGGAACAGAATCCCCGAATTTCTATGGGGCCTAGCACAGACCATCCCTTCCTTTAACCTCCTCCATGTGATCGTTGGCTATGACCACAGGCCTTACCAAAAAGGCGCTTCCAGCTTTCGTGTTTCAGGATTTCTGTGTGCGAGTTCTCCCCGACTCCCTGTCCCTTGAAATGTCGAAACCCGAAATGGGGTTAACGAGCTCCTTGGCTCCCCTTTTTCCTACTCCATGCGACCACCTCAGTGAACACACACTAACACCAAATGGTGCTACCGGAACTTGACTTTTGAGATTCCTATTGCAAGGAACCCTCGTTCCTTCAATCCCCGAAACCCGAAAGCCTGGTATCATTCGGATCTACAGTTCATATCGTCGACTTGATCAATAGCCCAAATTAAATCCCGACGTTCTACTTTTTGGGATTTTGGCGGGGTCTTCACTCCTATCTCCCTGATCTCCAGAACCCCGACGACTTTAGATCTTCACCATGTGTCCTCTACAAATGGATGGTCCAGATTCTTTCGGGACCCGAAATGTCGATTCCCGAGTTTAGACCCTTGATTAACTGCTAGTGCCTACCTCCTCCTTCTACCACATGACCTTGTCCTGTGACCTAGGGCTCCTCCACAGAGAGAGTCGGGGTTTCGTATACCGAGATTTAATGACTTGTGAAGACGAGGGGTCTTGCCCTCTAGTTTCTCGAGTGACAGAGTGTCGAAACTTATTCACGCTAAACCGATTCGGGGTTTCATATACCGAGATTTCACAACTGGAGAAAACGAGGGGTCTTGCCCTTTGGTTTCTCGGGTGTCGGAACACCGAAACTTATTCACGCTAAACCGATTCGATGTTTCATATACCGGGATTTCGCAACTGGTGAAAATGAGGGGTCTTTCCCTTTGGTTTCCCGTGTGCCGGAACGCCGAAACTTATTCACGCTAAACCGATTCGAGGTTTCGTATACCGGGATTTCACGACTGGCGAAAACGAGGGGTCTTGCCCTTTGGTTTCCCAGGTATCGAAATGCCGAAACTTATTCACGCTAAACCGATTCGGGGTTTCATATACCGGGATTTTGTGACTGGCAAAAATGAGGGGTCTTGCCCTTTGGTTTCCTAGGTGCCGGAACGCCGAAAATTATTCACCCTAAACCAATTCGGGGTTTCGTATACCGGGATTTCATGACTGGCGAAAACGAGGGGTCTTGCCCTTTGGTTTCCTGGGAGCCGGAATGCCAAAACTTATTCACGCTAAATCGATTCGGGGTTTCGTATACCGGGATTTCACAACTAGCAAAAACAAGGGGTCTTGCCCTTTGGTTTCCCAGGTGCCGAAACACCGAAACTTATCCACGCTAAACCGATTCGGGGTATTTCCGAAAGGATTCCGACCGTTCGTCTACCAAATGATGGGGTATTCTCTTTCGATAACTGGACTCACTGTCCTTTCTGAGCTTGAATAACGAGATTCAACCTCTCGGAGCTTCGAACTCCCACGACTTTGAAACCTGAGAGAACTACTCTTACTTGTACAAGGTTCCCAGACTCAGATCACATGATCCTTCAAAGGGTTCTTGGGTAATTATTCCTAGGCTTGGTGACCTGACTGAAAAGCCTTCCTAATTCGCCGAGCTATGAACTCTGTGACAGGGGTAAGGTAAACTCATGGATTTACTATAATGGTAGTCATTTCAAGGAACTCACTCCATCTCTGGAATGTGAGGAAACTTCCCGAGAGGAGGTTCCTTCGGGAAATCAAACTAGGACATAGTGTGAGTCAAATAGATGGGACAAATCTCAGGGGAACAGACTCGTATTCTGAACTTATTCATTCTATCCATAAACCGATTATGGTCATATAAGTATAAGCATGGATCCATTATTTCAAATCAAAACACAAGACAAACACTTCTATACAGAAACCATTTATGAGCATATAAACATGAGCATGCGTTTGTGATATTCAATTCAAAATACAAGACATAACACTTATCAGAAAACACCAGATGTAACGCGAGTGCTGAGAGGGGTGCTCGTTTCCACCCAACCATAGGCTCAGTGACTCCAGACGGATTTACCACTAGCCACCCCTGAGCTAGACCACGATGCTTTAAGATTCAGTCTCCTACTTCCAGCTCAACGAAAGTCAAGGATGAAGGTTACTCTCCCCCTCCTCCGTTCAAAACTCCCCCATATTTCCAAAGTTCCTCTAGTTTTTCTTCTGCGATCCCTGTCGCGCGCATTCTCTCCCCTCCCTCCCCACACTTCCTTTCTTGCCTTTTTCTGCAAGATTGTGTGTGGCGCGAATTCCCCTGTCCACGGTCAGGTCTGAGAGATTCTACTAATGGGCGGTTTGCCCCCATCCCCTCATTAACTCTTGAGGAACCTCCCCACCTACCATCCTGGCAGGTAATTCATTCCAGGGTCAGAGAGTTGCTTTGGTCTTTGAGCAAGTAAAAACCAGTACGGTATTGGTTCGGTGGAAGTTAATGCAACCATTCTAGGTCCCTTCCACCACCTCTCATTATCCATCGTGGTCTATTTTTAGCACATCCCCCCTCCCAGCAGTCATGCAACACATAATCATAACATAATTTACATTCATTGACCTTTTATACAAAGGTCCATCAAATCAAACATTCACATCTTTGAGTTTGCCATAGTTCTTGGCCAATATAGTTATTTTTACAGACTGGGGAAAACAAGGTGTTACAATTCCCTCCCCCTTAAAGGAACATCGTCCTCATTGTTCTATCTATCAATATGACGTGTATGTACAGAAGTAAACAAAATCAGATATGCCTGTTTCATGGCATCTTCCATTTCCCATGTAGCCTCATCTAAGACAAAATGTTTCCACTGCACCTTGACCTGTGTAATGGTTCGGTACCTGAGTGGGGTTTCCTTTCTGTCCAGTATGCATTGAGGTTCTGGCAGGAATTGTCCATCCGGTTCCACCTAGATCACAGACCAGTCAATTATATGATTCAAATCGTGTATATATTTCTTCAATAATGAAACATGGAAAACATTATGTGCTTTTACTATGGGAGGAAGTGCTAGCCTATAGGCTACAGGTCCCACTTTATCTATAATTTCAAAGGGTCCACAATACCAAGGTGCCAACTTGGCACAGGCTCCCATCCTCAGGGAACTCTTCTTGGGCCTAACTCTGAGATATACGTGGTCTCCCGTCTTGAATTCTCTTGGAGTTCTCTTTCGGTCAACGTAACTTTTCTGTCTGTTCTGAGCGACCTTTAGATTTTGTTTTATCTGAATCACTTGTTGTTCCATTTATTTCAACATGTCGGGTCCAATAGCAATTATGTTTATGGGATTACTCCAACTAACTGGAGTGTTGCATGACCTACCATAGAGGACTTCGAAAGGACTCGTCTTCAGGGATTCTTGGTAGCTGTTGTTGTAGCTGAATTCCACCAGTGGCAGGTAATCTTCCCACTTTTTGGGTTGATGCATTACATGCATCCTTAGCATGTATTCTAATATTTGGTTCACTCTTTCCGCCTGTCCATTGGTTTGAGGATGATAGGCTGTGCTAAACAGTAATTTGGTCTTCAGACCAACCATCAAGGATTTCCAAAAGTTGGAAGTAAATTTCGTGTCTCTGTCAGACATGATATCTTTAGGCATACCATGTAGTCTGAATATCTTCTTCATGAATATGTTGGCGATGTCTATTTCCTTGCAAATCGACTTGACGGGGATAAAATGAGCAGACTTGCTCAATTTATCCACCACTACCATGATGGCGTCATTCTGTTTGGTCGAGGTTGGTAATCCGGTGATGAAATCCATGGAGGTGGTTTCCCATTTCCATTCTAGGATTGGTAGAGGTTGTAATAATCTTGTTGGGTGTTAGTGTTCTGCTTTAACCTATTGGCATTCTATGCATTTGGCTAAGTACTCAGCTATGCCTTTCTTCAATCTAGGCCAATAGAATTGTTTCCTGGTGGCCGTGATCATCTTCTGGTATCCTGGATGACCAGTATACGGTCTTTTATGTAGTTCATCCATTATGAACCTCTTCAAGTCATCACAATCTGGAATACACAATCTATTTCTGTAAGTTAGCAGACCTCCATCTATCATTTGGTAGCCTTCATACTTTATCCCTGTGGGTTCTTGTTACAGGTACGAGGTCACGGTCTCGAAGAATGTGTCTGTTTCTTGTGCAAGCATGACTCTTTCTTTGACATTCATCTCGCAGGTGCTCACTACTGCCAGGTGAATTGTTTTCATACTTCTGCTAGGGGCATCGACCACCTTATTTTCCTTTCCTTTAACATGTTTGATTTCAAAATCAAAATCACTAAGGAGGGCCATCCACCTAGCTTGTCTGACATTGAGCTTTGGTTGGTCAAACAGATATCGCAATCCACAGTGGTCTGTCATAAGTACAACTTTCCTTCCCATGAGGTAATGCCTCCACAATTTTAAGGCATGCACTATGGCAGCCAACTCTAGATCATGGGTCACATAGTTGACTACGTGCTCATTATATTTTCGGGATTCATAGTAGACTACACTTCCTCCTTGCATAAGGACTTCTCCAAGCCCTTCCTTGCAGGCATCTGTGCACACGAGGAAGTCAACTTCGGGATCGACGATCTTTAACACAGGTGTGTGGGTCAGTAGATGTTTTAGGGATTGAAATCTTTCTTCACATTCTTGTGTCCATGTGAATTTAGCTCCCTTCTTCTGGAGGGCAGTGATTGGAAAACCAATCTTGGAGAATCCTTTTATAAATCTCTTATAGTATCTTGTTAAGCCCATAAAGGATATGATATCTGAAACGTCCTTTTGGGTAGGCCATTCCATGATAGACCTGATCTTGTCAGGTTCTACTGCTACTCCCTCTTCAGATATGACATGGCCCAAGTAATGTATTTGCTTCTGGAAAAAGTCGCACTTGCTCAATTTGGCATAGAGCTAATGTTCTCTTAGCACTTGAAGCATAAGTCTAAGATGTTCCTCATGCTCCTCTCTATTCTTGGAGTAAATTAATAAAAATCCAGTACAAATCCAGTACAAATTAATAAGTCAATAAAATCCAGTACAAATTTGTCTAGGAATTTGCTGAGCACATTGTTCATCAAGCACATAAAAGTGGCAAGGGCATTGGTCAATCCAAATGGTACTACCACAAACTCATAGTGACCATATCTCGTCCTGAAGGTAGTTTTGTGGATGTCTTCACCCTTGATTCGGACTTGATGGTATCTAGATCTCAAGTCAATCTTTGAGAAGATGGAAGCACCTCCCAATTGATCAAATAGGTAATCGATCTTGGGTAAGGGGTACTTGTTCTTTATGGTTACCTTATTGAGTTGTCTATAATCTATGCACAGTCAGAGGGTACCGTCTTTCTTTTTCACAAACAAGACTAGTGCTCCCCATGTAGACACGTTGGGCCAGATATAGCCTTTTTCCATCATTTCTTTTAGCTGTAATTTAAGCTCAACTAGCTCAGGTGTGCTCATCCTCTAGGCTGTCCTAGACACTGACACCGCTCCTGGTGCAAGTTCTATCGAGAAGTCAATGTCCCTTCTCAGAGGTAGACCCGGTACCTCTTCTGGAAATACATCTCTATATTCTCTTAGTGTGGGGTGGTCTTCGAGGCTTGGTTTGTCATCTTCAACTGATTCCAACACCTGTATCGCATATAGTGGACATCCCTTTCTGCAATACTTTCTCATTTGAAGAGCTGATATTCGTCTCACCGAGACGGGTTTTTGGATCCCTTGAAGGGTTATCTTTCTTCTTTCTTCACTTACACATTCTAAGGTTTTATGGTAACAGTCTAGTCTGGTTTTATATGTGGCTAGCTAGTCCATACCAATCAATAGGTCATACAATCCTAGGGGTAATATGTTAAGGGTTGCTTGGGTGGGGAATTCACCCATAGTGAATTGGCAAGTTGGTATGACCTCCGCTACCTTTCTTTTGGTGCCAGTGGCTAACTGTACCAACCATGGCTTGGTGTGTTTATGTGGCTATAATTTACACTTATCAACAACCTTAGGGGCTATATAACTCAAATTTGAACCAGGGTCAATTAGAATAAACACTAGATGGTTGGTGATCATACCTTCCATCTCCACCACTGAAGCTTGGTGGTCAGCTTGTTTATTATTCAAGGCTGCATAAATTTGCAGCACACTCTTGGCCACATCATTGACGGTGGTAGCTTCTTGAATGTTGTAAATTCTCCAACTGTTATGTTGTCGATGCGAGCAGTCCCTCGGTAGATGTTCTTCCCCACAACCCCAACATTTCAAGGGTTCTCTCTTTGGGTTATCAATCTTTCCTGGGGTAGATCCAAAAGGTTTATTTCCGCCCTGGGAGGGGAAATTCTGCTGGTGTACACTTCGGGTTGGGAAGCTCATCCTTGAGTTCTTTTTATAGTTTTTAAATCTTGGGGATTTAAACCCCTTTTTTTGGAATCCCGAATTATTCTTCTGCTTCCAGCCTTTGCAAGTTTCTATCCGATGCCCAAAGTTGTTCATGACAATATCTTGCCTTTTGAATAGTGTCTTTTGATAGTCCTTAGGTAGTCCACTGATGAATCGTTGCACCTTTTCCTTTTTTGATTTTATATAGGGTACGTACCTCAACAACTCGAGGAATCTACTAACATATTCCTCTATGGTGAGTTGCCCCAGCTTGATTTCATAGAATTCTTTAGTCTTTTCGTCGAAATACTTTTCCAACAGATACTTCTTTCTGAAGTATTTCTCAAACCATTCCCAAGATAGGTCCTCTTCGTGAATCCCTTTTACATTCTTAAGGTCTTCCCACCAAATGGAAGCCTTTCCATTCAAGTTGAAAGTGGCTACTCGGGCCTTCAAGTTTTCTGAAAAGTCATGGACTCTGAAATACTTTTTTAGTCCAAGTAGCCTGGCCTCCGCTTCCTCCCCCTTCTTTATTTCACCGTCAAAAGAGGGTGGTTTGACCTTCTTGAATTCTTCGAGATTATGACTTTTGGAATGCTTTCGCTTCTTCCATTTTCTTCGGGAATAAGAACTAGTTCTGCTACTAGAAGATCCCTCTGAGTCGCCAGTTTCCTCTCCAGAGGAATCATCCAACACTTGTTCCTTATCTTTGGGGTGGACCTTTCTCGAGGTGTTCCTCCCAGTGTGGCCACTTAAAAGACCACGTTTATGTATCTCAGGTGGACTTCGACTTTTCTTTGTCTGTCGTCGGTCCGCGTGACTAGTGTCAGGTCCATGTTGCAATTGTCTTTGTATGTCGGATAAACTTTGCAGCAAGAATGCATTAATTTTTGTTTGCTTCTCTTGCTCTTTTATCAACCTCTCGTTGTTGGCCTTGCAACTTTGTAGTTCGACCATGAGGCTCCTCACAGTCTTAGCTAGATCTGGAGGGGTCTCTACCACCCTCCTTTCGTCAGACTCTTCATCTCTATTGTGGGAGCCATCCCCCACTTCGTGGTGAGTCACCATTCTCTGCGTCTGCAGTTTCCCGTGGTTGATCGTCCACTTGTGTGCAGAAAAAAAAAAAAAAACTTGTTGTTAGTCAATATTTATATTCATTCATAACTAGCACATTATTCATATTTTTCAAAAGCATACACAAAATAGGAATTTTCATTCTTAACTTCGACTTTTGATAAAGGGGGTTAAGATAGAGGGTTACTCATTTTAAGAGTACTTGAAATGAAGTTTCTGCACAACTCGTTCATGAGCCCAAGCAGGCCAAGTGCTGTAACCATGCTCTGATACCAATTTGTCACATACCCACTACGACAACCTAGACTTTTCATCTTTTCTTCGAGGAATAGAATCCCCGAATTTCTATGGGGCCTAGTGCAGACCATCCCTTCCCTTAACCTCCTCTATGTGATCGTTGGCTATGACTGCAGGCCTTACCAAAAAGGCGCTTCCATCTTTCATGTTTCGAGATTTATGTGTGTGAGCTCTCCTCGGCTCCCTATCCCTTGAAATGATGAAACCTGAAATGGGGTTAACGAGCTCCTTGGCTCCCCTTTTTCCTACTCCATGCGACCAACTCAGTGAACACACACTAACTACTGGAACTCGACTTTCGAGATTTCTATTGCAAGGAACCCTTGTTCCTTCAATCCTTGAAACCTGAAAGCCCGGTATCATCCGGATCTACGGTCCAGATCGTTGACTTGATCAACGACCCGAATTAAATCCTGACGTTCTACTTTTCGGGATTTTGGCGAGGTCTTCACTCCTATCTCCCCGATCTCTAGAACCCCAATGACTTTAGATCTTCGCCACACGTCCTCTACAAATGGACGGTCCAGATTCTTTTAGAACCCGAAATGTCGATTCCCGAGTTTAGACCCTTGATTAACTGCTAGTGCCTACCTCCTCCTTCTACCACATGACCCTGTCATGTGACCTAGGGCTCCTCCACAGAGCACGTCGGGGTTTCGTATACCAGGATTTCATGACTTGCGAAGACGAGGGGTCTTGCCCTCTGGTTTCCCGGGTGTCGGAAAGCCGAAAATTATTCACGCTAAACCAATTCGGGGTTTTGTATACCGGGATTTCGTGACTGGTGAAAACGAGGGGTCTTTCCCTTTGGTTTCCCGTATGCCGGAACGCCAAAACTTGTTCACACTAAACCAATTCGGGGTTTCGTATACTGGGATTTCACAATTGGCGAAAACGAGGGGTCTTTCCCTTTGGTTTCCCGGGTGCCGGAACACTGAAACTTATTCACGCTAAACTGATTCGGGGTTTCGTATACTAGGATTTCACGACTGGAGAAAATGAGGGGTCTTTCCCTTTGGTTTCCTGGGTGTCGAAACGCCGAAACTTATTCACGCTAAACCGATTCGGGGTTTCGTATTCCTGGATTTCGTGACTGGCGAAAACAAAGGGTCTTGCCCTTTGGTTTCCCGGGTGTCGGAACGCCGAAACTTATTCACTCTAAACTGATTCGGGGTTTCGTATACCGGGATTTCGCGACTGGCGAAAACGAGGGGTCTTTCCCTTTGGTTTCCCAAGTGTTGGAACGCCGAAACTTATTCACGCTAAATCGATTCGGGGTTTCGTATACCGGGATTTCACGACTAGCGAAAACGAGGGGTCTTGCTCTTTGGTTTCCTGGGTGTCGGAACGCCGAAACTTATTCACACTAAACCGATTCGGGGTTTCGTGTACTGGGATTTCATGACTGGCGAAAACGAGAGGTCTTGCCCTTTGGTTTCCCGGGTGCCGAAACACCAAAACTAATCCACGCTAAACCGATTCGGGGTATTTCCGAAAGGATTCCGACCGTTCGTCTACCAAATGATGGGGTATTCTCTTTTGATAACTGGACTTGCTGTCCTTTCTGAGCTTGAATCACGAGATTCAACCTCTCGGAGCTTCGAACTCCCACGACTTCAAAACCTGAGAGAACTACTCTTACTTGTACAAGGTTTCCAGACTCAGATCACATGATCCTTCAGAGGGTTCTTGGGTAATTATCTCTAGGCTTGGTGACCTGACTGAAAAGCCTTCCTAATTCGCTGAGCTATGAACTCTATGACAGGGGTAAGGTAAACTCGTGGGTTTACTATAACGATAGTCTTTTCAAGGAACTCACTCTGGCTCTGGAATGCGAGGAAACTTCTCGGGAGGAGGTGCCTTCGGGAAATCAAACCAGGACATAGCGTGAGTCAAGTAGATGGGACAAATCTCAAGGGAACAGACTCATATTCTGAACTTACTCATTCTATACATAAACCAATTATGGTCATATAAGTATAATCATGCATCCATTATTTCCAATCAAAACACAAGGTAAACACTTCTATACAGAAACCATTTATGAGCGTATAAACATGAACATGCGTTCGTGATATTCAATTCAAAATACAAGACATAACACTTATCAGAAAACACCAGACGTAACACGACTACTAAGAGGGGTGCTCATTTCCACCCAACCGTAGGCTCAATGACTTCAGACGGATTTACCACTAGCCACCCCCGAGCTAGACCACGATGCTTTAAGATTCATTCTCCTACTTCCAGCTCAACGGAAGTCAAGGACAAATGTTACTCTCCTCCTCCTCTGTTCAGAACTCCCCCGTATTTCCAGAGTTCCTCTGGTTTTTCTTCTACGATCCCTATCGCACGCATTCTCTCCCCCCCCCTCCCCACACTTCCTTTCTTGCCTTTTTCTGCAAGATTGTGTGTGGCGCGAATTCCCCCTTCCGCGGTCAGGTCTAAGAGCTTCTACGGATGGGCGGTTCAACCCCATCCCCTCATCAACTCTTGAGGAGCCTCCCCACCTACCATCCTGGCGGGTAATTCATTCCAGGGTCAGAGAGTTGCTTTGGTCTTTGAGTAAGTAAAAACCAGTACAGTATCGGTTCAGTGGAATTGAACACAACCATTCCAGGTCCTTTCCACCACCTCTCATTAGCCATCATGGTCTCTTTTTAGCACATCCCCCCTCCCAGCAGTCATGCAACACATAATCATAACATAATTTACATTATTCGACCTTTTATACAAAGGTCCGTCAGATCAAACATTCACACTCTTCATTATGTTCTCCCTCTCCATTCACTCTTTCACCCATTCATCAATCCTCATTCATTTTGATCTTGGCTTGGGAAAGAAAAATAAATTGTTGGAGAGGAGCCATTGTTGGTTGACTGTAGTGACTAGCCATGAATTAATGCCTGCATGTCTTACATGCGTTGACATTTGTTAAGTTTTTCTCACAACTGCGAATCCTGAGCCCCAGGATGAATATTCTTAACGAGATGCACTGTAGCCCTAGAAGGAGGTGGATAGCTTGAGGGACTGCATGGCAGAGAAGGGGGTCCATTCTCTTAGGTTGTGCATGCTGGAGAGAAGAGAGTTGGTGTACTTTGGATTTTTTAGACTTGGAACAACAATGTCTACGGTTGGGTGGAACGTCCTTGGTCTGCAACCAGTTGGTGATTCTTTTCATTATAGATAAGTGCTATTTGTTATGGTTTCATTTACCTGTATATTTATTTCCACTGTGTATTAATTATTATCTATGAGGTTCATGTTTATAATATACATGCTTATTTGTCATTGTTGTGTATGGAATTATATTCATTTCTTTTATGTTGTAGCATGAATCTTGATCTCTACATGTAAATCATTCATGCTTCTTTATGAGGTGACGAGCATTAAACAATTATCGATTTGAGAGATTCACTGCAGGATGGAAACACATGCTATCATAATTTTTAAAATTTTTATTTTAACCCTGCACTAACTGAAAAATAAGATAAAAATTTGTCATGTCAAGGTCATATCACACTTCGATGTAAGATAATTAATTTTTTAATATATAGTTATAATAATAATAACGTTGTGTTCGAAGTTACTAGGTTAGGATTAGATATAAAGTAGTTAAAATAAGATTTAATTAAAATATCTAATAATAAATTTATATTGTTTTAATTTTTTTTAATGTTTTTATAAAAATATTTTAAAATAAATTAGAATGGATATTTTTTTAGGGTTTTTTCTCTTACAAATTAACTAATACCTTAAAAAAAAATATTTTTTATTATCATATTAATTTATGACTTTTATATATTTTTTTCTAACTATTTACTTATTAAATAAAAATGGTTTTCCATATACACTTAAAATCTATACATACATATTAAAAAAGTTTTTACAAACTTAAATACCTTCTTTTATATAAATACTAAATATTATACATTTTGTAAACTTCATTTCATTCGTGATAATCCCCTTATTTTATTCAAATAATCAAATAGAACATAAAAGTCAAATGGTTGAACAATCCGAGTTTAATATTTTTTTTTTTAACCATGGGAATAACAACCTCCGAAGAGTATATCCAACAGCCAACAAGTCAGATATACCAATACCTTGTCACAAGGGGCCAATATGAGCATCCCTACCCCCTGCGGGTTTTGAACCTGTGACCTCCCCGGAAATAACACATGTTCTTAACCATTGAGCCCACTCAGATGCTCCAATCCAAGTCTAATATTGACACTAGCCTTACCTAAACTGGATAAGGTACTAATTGCTACACTGCCCTACTCCGACGCACACGACACTAGAGGCTACAGTTCCCAGACTCAGGCATACGGGCTGAGATACTCTTCAACAACATTAGTGTATTTGAGATCTGGGTAGAGTTGAGTGGCTTCCAAACCATGAGGTCCGAATTGAAAATTTCGTAGATCCCCTCTGAAATAAACCATGTGACAGCAAGACATGTCAAACGTAGCATCACCCACAGTAGACGACGTCTCCCATTGTGTGTCTGCCTCAAAAGGATTTTCCAAGAGCTCAGTCAGTCACATTTCAATCACTTAAGCTTATCCAGAGCAGACTAAAGTAGGCAAATGAATAATAGATGCATAAAAGTCTTTAAAGGGAATATAGCTTTTAGTCTGCAAATGCCAATGCCAGGGAAGAAGGAAAATGGTTCCAGAACCTAACCAACCTGCCATATTTTTCAGCAACTCTTCCTCTGATACATAGATCTTCTCCATAGTTCTGCCAATCATTTTCTCCCATTGACTCACAAGCTCATTCACGGACATGGTGTTGGCAGGAGGCATGAAATGCAGAGACTTATTGAGAGTTCTGGGGTCATCCACTGTCTTGATGGTAAATGTTGCAACATCCTCCTCCTTCAGAAAAGAAACTGCATTGCATTCATATTTAACATTGTGGAATGAATTAAAACCTGCTGCCTCATAGACTATTATACAGTCCAAACCAACATAAAATGTAAAGTAAATTTTGAGCAAAGAGTTTGTTTTAAACACCTTTGCAATTTCCATCTCCATATATGGCAATTTTATCCCTGGGAGGGATGCCATTAAGGATCAGCTGCCCTAAACTTGACACAAAATACGCTGCAAACAAGTTACCAATGATATATGTGTAAGGGACGCCTTCTGCCTCAACCGCCCTCCGAATTTTGAGAGAGTCGTCAACAACAGTTTTTATCGGCCCTACTGGATTATAGATTCTATCGTAATCAACCCCATACTCGGACGGTATAAATCTCTGTGTATATCATCACCATTGATTGATAGTTAGTTTTTTGCCACGACGAGAAAACGAGAAAAT
>ML811101.1:60320-83203 GCA_009831015.1 Picea engelmannii | reverse complement strand
CAAGTTTTGTTTTTACTGTAAAGTGAAATTCTAAATAAAAAAAATACTTTTATATGTCGGAAGTTGAATAACTTGTGAAAATACAGTTTTTTTTCTCATAAAACAAGCAAAAGTGTAACCCACCTTCATGATTTCACCCAGAATCATAATCAATTAGCTAAAATAATACCACCATGGAAAAACATATTCACTATAAAACCATTAAATATTATCTTAAAAAACCTTCTAGAGACAAAAAGGTTCACCAACAAGATCATCCATTTCCCTTACTTAGAGGACAAATCATTCTTTAAAGGGGAAAGAAATTTTAAATACATAGTGTCTAAGCTAATAAATAATAAATTAAAATACAATAAAGATAATAATAAATATGAATATGAATAAAGGTTAAATAATATCTATGACTAAAAATATATGACTTTTCATTAAGAGGCACCTTACACTATATTTATAGTCGGAGACCTTTCAAATAACTTTTCATTAAGAGGCACTTTACATTATATTTACAGTGAGGGCCCTTTCAAATGCAAATCTTCATTCATTTTATTATTTTTGTTTTTATTATTATATGTATATATGTGTATGTATTGGAATTTTCTTAAGATTATAAATCTTAAGTATTAATTACTCCACATAATAAAGGGAAACATGATTTACACGATAAGTATGTGTACAAGTTAAATAAAAAGCACACATGGGTCATGCAAGGGACAAACTATGTGAATGGTATAAATATTGAAGGAATATTAGTATTAATGGCATGGAAAGAATGCCAATCACAATGCTAAAAGTTAATATTTTGAAAAAAATGAATTTTGAGAAAAAGAACACCTATCAACATATGGAAAAGGACTTTATTGATTCTAAACTAAGCATGTAGACAACCAAGTAGAAACACCAGTAGGAGAGAGAGAATTGAATCAAAATACTTAGTGGAGTCACCAATCTGGATCGAGAGTTTAGTGTTACATGGGTACCAAAATAGCCTATCAAAAAAATGTGAGAGCTAATACTAGACAATATATAGGCGAGGGGTGTGAAAGACAAACGTCAATTTCACCTTACAATAATTAATTAACACATTAAACCTAAAATTCAATTGGCAACCCAAAAATTGACAAGCATATTGGAGAAAACAACAAAAATTCTAATTCAATCCTAATGGGAGGCCATAAATTGTTTTGAATCGCTTGGGAAGAGCAATTTGTAGTAGATGAGCTCCAAAAATCTTCATGGGAGGGTCATTTGACCTCCTTGACAACTCTCTCTCTCTCTCTCTCTCTCTCTCTCTCTCTCTCTCTCTCTCTCTCTGAATATGCAAGTAGAAAAACCCTCTATGGACAACTAATGTAGAAGGTCAACACTCAATCAAGATAGAAAAGCAACAACGAATAGAGGAAATGAGGAATCAATGGTCTCCAATTTCTCTTTGTATGGAATTCAACAACTTAACTCTACAATATGGTATATTTTTAATCTTTAATTACATGGGTGGGCCCATCTGTTTATAGTTTTTTATAGGTTATTTGTTCATCACTAAGCATTAATCAATGGAAATTAAGAGTTGAGGGAGGATCCAAATGATGATAGGATTCCACCAAATGGTAGATTAATGTTGATTGGTGGTGACAGAAGGTCCTTCAGGTAGCATGCCACTCCCTTACCAGTCATCCTTTTCCCCTAGCCATTTATGCCTCATGAGAAACATCATTTTAAATTTTATGGGATTGCATGGATTTCAAGGCTTTTTCAACATGAATCATGCACTTGTATTGGGGATCTCCCATGTGATTCATTAGAATTCCCTTTGATGATTGGACCCTTATTGATAGCCCATAAATGACCTATGGAACCTACAATATACTATCTTGTATAATTATATATGATTTGTGATGTTTTCAACTATGCTCTCTTAAATGTCATAAAGGAGTGAAATTTGGGAAATAATAGGTAGCGAGGAAGGATGCACCAAAGGTGTGTCTCCTTGGGTGGGATGAGTGATGGAAATTAATTGAAAATGGATCCTTAAAACAAGAATGTGATGAAATAATGGTTCATCATCATGAGTTGAAATAAAGGAAACAAACCAAAATGTGATTTCTTGGGAGTCCATTGGATAAAGGCTAGCAATAGAGAAGAGCAAAGCACAGAACTCATTTATGCAAGCCTAAAATACAAGGAATATTAATACTATGGGATAAAGTAGCATGGGTGACAACATGAGAAGTGTGATAAACTAGGGAAACATATGTAAGGATGAGCATTGTTGTTTGATGAGGGTAGAGAATTAACTTAGAGAAAATATATAACTCACTGAGATTAGGTAGAACCTATGGAAAATTCAAAAGGAACCAATAGGTAAATGAAACTTATTGAAGGAAAATACTAAGCCTATATGATATTATAACAAGTTAGACCAATTCCTTTGATGATATAATACATGTATATAAATAAAACCCATGGCATAAGAGTGCTTAAAAATATAAATAGAAAATCCAGATATATACATGGAACTTTCACCAATGAAGGGGTAAAATATGATCTAAAAAGTATCATATGATGATTGTGAGGGTGGTTTTACTCAAATGGAAATAAAAAAACAACACCAAGACTATTTGAGATACACGAGTTAGGGAATGAGGAGTTCCCAAAGGAGGTAACCCTACAATGTGCAAGGAGGCTCTAGGAAATATGTCCTTGGGTTGAAAATTATTGCTCACAAAATTTTTAGTAGCAGCCTGGGTAGAGGCCTCGATGGTGGAAGTAGAATTGATTCCATTCCTTTCAAAAGAGATCATGCGATTATTAATGGCTTGCATAAGTTGCAAAATGGTAGACATATCAGTTTTCTTGGCATAGTCCTCCTTAGGAGTATTAGTTTTGTCTAGCTGCTCTTCATATTCCAAACAAGTCTGAAGGGAAGATCTAATATTATCAATGGCTTTCTCTTCGAATCTGTGACGATAGGAAGAGGGTAAATCATTGTAGTAATGCATGAATGCGGTTTGATTTTGAGGTCTGATCAGTTTAAGGATTTGATTATATAACATGGTGAAGTGAAGATTAAAATCATTAATGGTTTCACCTCTGTTATATGTAATGTTATTGTACTCCTTTAACCGATCGGCTGGACTCTTGGGTTGTCCAAAAGTGGACTTGAACCAATAGACCAACTCTTCCCAGGTGGGGAATATTTTCAAAGGCAAGTCAAAGAAGTTAGCCACAACTTTTCCTTCTAGAGAATTCACAAATAGATGCATATATGTATCATTTTCATTCGTGCCAATGTTATGATAGATATTTGAAAAAGAAATCAAATGTTCTTCTGTGGAAATAGTGTTGTTTCCTGAAATTTAGGCAAATGGTCTTTGAACTTTGGCAAAGGATTGGTTGCAGGCGCAAGAATCAAGGGAGAAGAAACATGCCATGTAGTAGTAGTAACATCTTCCTCAAATTGAAATAATCCATATTTCTTAATGACCTTGACTGAATTTGTGGTAGATTGAACATGAACAACATGGCTATAGATACTCTCGGTCGAAGTTGAAGCAAAAGGTTTTGAGGAAGATGAACTATTGGTACCACCTCAAGAAACACTGCTTCTTGTTCCACTACTAGTGCCCAACATTTTGAAAATGTAAGGAAGTGGAGAAGGTGAGGAACTAACTGAATGATAAAAAGACTGATGAATTATAGGTTGTTTTCCTTGGAAAATAACTTTTATTCTTCCTACTTCGGGAATGAGAGGAAAGTCATGTGACTAACCTCGTATTCTTCGAGATATATGGTAGGAATAGGACATAACATGTGTTAATGTTGGGGTTTTTCAAGGGCTCATCTCCTTTGGTCATCCAATTCTTATTGGAGATGGAATTCAACAAATATAACTTCCCAGTACCAGTGTAACTCAGCTCCAGTACAAGAATGTTTAAGGATTTCTTGAAATAAGGTAAATGAGATGTTGTTCTGATTGGCAAGGCCTTCAGGAATGTTAGGTTGATCAAGGGTAGGCACGGTCATGATAGAGAATTAATGATGAGGATGGCTTATAATCATCCTATGACGGGCATCCCAATGTTCCCTAATTTGAGACTCTTCATAAACAACTTCCCAAGAATGATTCATTTCATCTTGACTATTGGCAGTATCAAGAATGATATTGTACAAGGTAAGGGTAATGTTGGTTTGATCCTCTAGACCGTCATCTAGGTTGGGATGTCTTTGAGTAGGCACAATCATGAGTCAAGAATAAAATCTGAACAAAATTATACAAGCTATAAACAGACAACAAGCATGAATTAAAGTAATAAATATAAACAATAAATGCACAAAAAAGAAAAAAGAAAAAACAGGGAAATGAAAATGGAGTCCTTCATCCTGAGTATGCCCGCCAAAAAAAATGTTGAGTAAGAGAAATGGAAGTCCTCCTCACAACATTTTTTCAAATCGTGTTTGGCTAAGACAAGATAGGCGGGAATATCACCGTAATTTATAGCCTTATTGCAATTTCAATTAACCTTCAAGTTATTAACTTAAAGACCAACTGTTTTTTTTTAATCATTTATCAAATACAAATTGAAATAAAGAAGTCTGATTTTTTTAAATAGTAATTTAAAAAAATAATCAAAATCACATAATCTGATAGAAATAAGAAAGGCCAAGAGAGTTGCAAAACCATCAATGATTTTATTCATTCATTATGTAACATCCAATACACTTCACATACTTTCAAAGTATGGACAAGATGAAAGTTTAGCAGCCTAAGGTAACACACACATAAGCCACAAGTTCCTTCAAATTAGACCAAGAATGATAAGCCAACAACCACAGCTTGCACTCTGTTATCACTCTACACAAGAAACCTATTTAGAAATGAGAAATTAATCCAAAAACCAAAAGAAGTTTGCAGACTATCAAGCAGACAATCAGCCTAGAAGCATATCGGAATTCAATGCTCATTGGTCCTAGCTTTTCGTCACCTTCAACAAACCCTGCTATCACAAGAATTTTCTTAGCTTAGAAATCATAGATGAATGAAGTAGTAATGAAATATCACTCAGAAGTCAGATTAGACCTTATCGGATCAATGTGTTATGCCCTCCTTCTTTTGTCCAACTTACCTCCTTTTAATATCTCCAAGGTAGTTTAATTACTCAACCACTTCTAGTTAATTTATTAACTAACAACTAGTTATTTAATAGGAGAGTTGTTAAGTAAGTTAATAAATAATAATAATAATAATAATAATATGATAAGGGTCTTAAATAAAACAAATAAGTGGGGACCCCCTAATTCTCTTTAATGAATAAATAAACCATTTCATCCTTGTATCTTCCACCTTGAATGCATGACTCAACCTCACCATATCATACAATCCATGTCATTATTATGTACAAAATGAAATAATCATAAGAGCCCCTTGTCACTTCATGTGGAAATTATGCAATTTATCAAAATTTATCCATTTCATAATATATCCAAACATGAAGCATGTAAAATAAAGGTTGTTCAAATAGTGCTATCAAATATGAACTGTCAAAATAACCATGAGTTGTCCAAAAATGATATGCTATCCAAAATAAGTGCAAGAAAGTTCATATATGGGTGCCAAAGAAATTATGAGAAACCATATTTGCTATGAGAGGTTGCCCCTCTTTTGCTCTGGCTACTCTTAGCCTTCTCATTTTTTCCAACTGATGAATTTTCCTTCGCATATTTATGATCATTCTCTTGCATATGGGAAGTGACTGAATGAGAAGATTCATGTGATGATTTTGAACTGGTTGCTACTACTTTTTTCTTCCGTGAGATTTTCTTCAAGCTCAGTGATTTTGGCCTTATGATGGGCATGTGAGGCTTGGTATTGAGGCTGTAAATTCTGATGTGGTGGTGGCAATGAACCAGTGGGCCAAGCATGAAAGGGAGACTATTGTAGGTTATCAATATTTGTCCATCCTTCTGAGTGTCTCGGAGGAGGGTGCACAATATCTTGCCAACCATCTCGCTCTCGCACAACGAAAGGATTAGAATTATGATTTGGAACCGGTATGCCAATATTTGGGTGTGAATTCTCAAGAATAAGAGGATGTATGTAAGTTTGTTGGCCAACCAAGTTGAGGAACCCTGTTTGTAACAATTGATTAAAATCTTCTGAATCTGCATCAAAATGTATAGAGAACCTTAATCTCTTGTTTCCCCTTTTCTAGGGACCCAACGCTCTGCCTCTATTAGTACTCCTCTTACTATGACTTCCCCTGTTGAAAAAACTCATTCTAACACATTCACAAATATCAAAACCAGAGTATGACTAACCCATCATCTAAAATTTTTCAAAATAATAATTTAGATCTGGATCTATACCTAACAATACTTATTGCAAGCAATCAATATGCATTCCATATTCTAGAACTAGTAATTAATCTGAACAAGCATTTTTTAGGGCTCTTGGGATTTCAGGATTGGGTTTGTAATTAGCAGAAAATGGTAAGTATGATCGGGAAGTGCAATACATATTGTTCATTAACCATTACTAGTTCCATCACATCATTATCATCAACATCCTTTAATATGAAACATGGCAGATATCAAACAAATTAAACACTCCTTTTCAATTTATATAATTATGCCATGAAAATTTCTTACAATTATAATCTAAGAACATGGGAATGAAATAGGTATTTGGGTTGACGAAAGGGATTGTAATGAGCGGAAAATTTTAAGTACGACGGGAAATAAAATGGGCATGCTTATATTACAATTATTTCCATCATCAGTCAATCTTTACAATTCCAACAGCTAGAATTATAGTCTTCATGCAACCATATTATTCAATAAATAAAATTGATTATTCCACAAATTATCCACTTTGAAAACAAAGTTACAAAATGTTACACAACATTTCTGTCATCGCTCGAATTATTCACAAAAATTATTCATTGTTACGTTCTAGGCGTTATCTCTTGTTTACAAATTATTAAAATCCATGTCTTAGTCCCCATTTAACACCAATGTCCATTACATATTATTGTGAACCATAAAATGAAAAATCTCATGTAAGCAATGCTCTAAATACCAACAAAGTCATCCAAACAAACATTTCTTTCATCCAAACAAACATTTCTTTATCAACACTCTTAAATGATCGATTGCATTGGTTATCAAAGAACACTTGAATAATCAAATCGTAACCAATTCTTGTTCAATCCGACCCCAAACTGGATAGAACCCTTTTATTTGCAAGGAGATAACATACAAATTTATGCATTGAAGTTACTCAAATATCATGGTATCGTGCTCCTGTTATGGCCAAAAGTTCACACAATCCAACCCGATAGAGGTGTCATGAAACAATAGGGTTTCAAAAAATTATTTCTACCAAAGCATATCCATTAACTTTGCAAGTCCCAATGGGTTACTTATAAACAATTTTAGACTCTAGTGTAACATTCATCACTAATCCAATCATAATACACAGAGGCAACAATGTCTCTCTTTTTGTTTTGGTTCCAAATAACGACCACAATTCAAATGGACAAGGTTTTACAAGTTTAAGGTTGCTAAAACACCACAAAATGTTGATATGAAAAGGGACTTGACCCAAAACATTTTACTTTAGACTTGGCCCAACCGAAATATATATGCGGGTAGACCAACATAGTTATGCATATGGACGCATGATATTTCAAGAAGCAACACAGGCTTTGAAACACCACAACACCATAATTTTCCACTTTAACGAGCCATAGATAAACATAGACCAACATGGTAAGTAGGAAACCGATAGCCATAACTATGGCAATCATAACATTCAAACTTCTGTGCATGCGTTTTTCCAAAATCAAGAGCAAAACCACCTTATTTTTCTTCAAAACAGAACATGAAAGCATTGAATAACAAGTGCAACATGCAATTACACATCTAGACATAAATTATTTAGAAGAAATCGCATTCGATGATAGGGAATTGAAACCCTAGTACCTGGTGTTGTGGAGGTTAAAAGGCACCTTTGAGCGGTTTTTGTGGTTACCAGAGTTCGATTTCCACTAATGAATGAATGCCAAAACCCAAAATGGTAGCTTCGAATGATAATATGGTGCATTAACTGTTGGTTACATCGTGCGAGGGTGACGACCAACATTAATCACTTGTTAAACCCAAGACAAGCCACATCAAAACCTCAAGCAACCAACATGTGCCAAGTAAGTGCCACTTCATTCAAGATCACATGTTACCAATGCGGCCACCTACCACACCATCAACAAACAACAATACTCGACATATGGTATATACATACAAGGTTTCACACATACATTAAGAAATATCAACATCCACTAATATATGAACCTCCAACAATTAAACACCATAACTAAGATCGTTGGCTATACCATGCAATGCCTATCAACTATACATTTTGGATCATAGCGATACAATATATAACATGTATGCATTGTGGATAATATCCCATATGTGTTTAGACCTTCAACAATTTTTTAAATATAAACCATTATGTTATCACAATGTAACAATAAGGTCAACACGACCACATCCTTGTAGCTTGTCTAATATGTATTAGATTGTGTATCTATAACATGTGTAATATATATAAGTGATGCACTATGTGCATATGTATGCAAGTCATCCTTTTCTTGTATATCTAAAACTAAACAACTAGTGGACAAATATGATGTCGATATATTCAAAAAAAGGAATGCTTTTAGCAACCATAAAACACTTTTTTTGGAGAAAAGTTTTCCCAACACTTGTACTTAGAATAAAAAAAATGCCCAAGAGGAGTTTTGAATACCATTTGAAACCGTTATTGCTATTACTTACAACCAAGATCATATCAAAATAGTCATCATGCCAGTGATCCATTGGTATCAAGACAACCATCAGTAATAAAAAAAATTAAGTGACTTTTACTTGAAAGAGGCTCTTCCAGGTTACTTGTTTGAATGACACTATAAGGCCCCCCCACTTATATTTTATTTAATACAATGTATATATAATATTTAAAAAAATGTGCACGCCTTGAAATTCTTTGCAGGCATGTGACTCTTTGATGATTTTGAGAGTCAACAAGATCCAGCCAATGCGCATATTCAACAGAAAATTCAAAATGTTCCTGAATCGAGTTATAGAGATAGTAAAAGTCTAGTGAACCTGTTATGATCCTCAGGATGCTACTCGGGAGCATGAAGATTCCATGCGGGCAGAGTACCAACAACTTTTTGAATAATTTTAAAATTTTGTTTTTCTGTTTTGTAAATGCACTGAGGATAGTGACAAAATAAGGGGGAGGGGAACATAATACCCCAGTTTTGAGAAATCATATTTAAATAATGTATTTTGTTAATTTGTGAAAGGCCAGAGTGCCCAAACAATTAAAATATGTTAGCATGCCTAGCAAATGTAATGTTTTGATCATTAAAAATAATAAAATACA
Organism: Picea engelmannii; assembly: GCA_009831015.1. Classification (NCBI taxonomy): domain Eukaryota; kingdom Viridiplantae; phylum Streptophyta; class Pinopsida; order Pinales; family Pinaceae; genus Picea; species Picea engelmannii. The sequence goes on along the minus strand of ML811101.1, from coordinate 73,758 downwards.
TCATTAGTTATTAGACGAACAAGGACTAGAGTTATAGGGGGATATGATTCCACAAGAGAGGTAGTGTAGGGGGCCAAGTCTTTTTTTATATTTTATTTTCCCATAATTGATTTAAGTGAGAGAAGCAATTACATGAACTTCTTTGGGGAAGGCCATGTGGTTCTTGATTTTCAAGTAAATATATGAAGCCATCTTTGGGATGTTTTGGGGGTTCATGTCACATACCCACTACGACAACCTAGACTTTTTGTCTTTTCTTCGAGGAACAGAATCCCCAAATTTCTATGGGGCCTAGCACAGACCATCCCTTCCCTTAACCTCCTCCATGTGATCATTGGCTATGATCGCAGGCCTTACCAAAAAGGCCCTTCCATCTTTCGCGTTTCAAGATTTCTGTGTGCGAGCTCTCCCCGGCTCCCTGTCCCTTGAAATGTCGAAACCTGAAATGGGGTTAATGAGCTCCTTGGCTCCCCTTTTTCCTACTCCATGCGACCACCTCAGTGAACACACACTAACACCAAATGGTGCTACCAGAACTTGACTTTCGAGATTCCTATTGCAAGGAACCCTCGCTCCTTCAATCCCCGAAACCTGAAAGCCCGATATCATCCAGATCTGCAATCCAGATCGTCGACTTGATCAACAATCCAGATTAAATCCCAGCATTCTACTTTTTGGGATTTTGGCGGGGTCTTCACTCCTATCTCCTTGATCTCCAGAACCCCGATGACTTTATATCTTCGCCACACGTCCTCTACAAATGGACGGTCCAGATTCTTTCGAGACCCGAAATGTCGATTCCCGAGTTTAGACCCTTGATTAACTACTAGTGCCTACCTCCTCCTTCTACCACATGAGCTTGTCTTGTGACCTAGGGCTCCTCCACAGAGCGTGTTTGGGTTTCGTATACCGGGATTTCGCGACTTGCGAAGACGAGGGGTCTTTCCCTCTGGTTTCCCAAGTGCCGGAACGCCGAAACTTATTCACGCTAAACCGATTCGGGGTTTCGTATACCAGGATTTCGCAACTGGAGAAAAAGAGGGGTCTTGCCCTTTGGTTTCCCGAGTGTCGGAATGCTGAAACTTATTCACGCTAAACCGATTCGGGGTTTCGTATATCGAGATTTTGCAACTGGTGAAAATGAGGGGTCTTGCCCTTTGGTTTCCCATGTGCCGGAATGCCGAAACTTATTCACGCTAAACCGATTCAGGGTTTCGTATAACGATATTTCATGACTGGCGAAAATGAGGGGTCTTTCCCTTTGGTTTCCCAGGTGCCAAAACGCCGAAACTTATTCACGCTAAACCGATTCGGGGTTTCGTATATCGAGATTTTGTGACTGGTGAAAATGAGGGGTCTTGCCCTTTGGTTTCCCGGGTGCCAGAACACCGAAACTTATTCATGCTAAACCAATTCGGGGTTTCATATACCGGGATTTCATGACTGGCGAAAATGAGGGGTCTTTCCCTTTGGTTTCCTGGGTGTCGGAACACCGAAACTTATTCACGCTAAACCGATTCGGGGTTTCGTATATCGAGATTTCACGACTAGAAAAAGCGAGGGGTCTTGCCCTTTGGTTTCCCGGGTGCCGAAACACCGAAACTTATCCACGCTAAACCGATTCGAGGTATTTCCGAAAGGATTATGACCGTTCGTCTACCAAATGATGGGGTATTCTCTTTTGATAACTGGACCTGTTGTACTTTCTAAGCTTGAATCACGAGATTCAACCTCTCAGAGGTTCGAACTCCCACGACTTCGAAACCTGAGAGAACTACTCTTACTTGTACAAGGTTCCCAGACTCAGATCACATGATCCTTCAGAGGGTTCTTGGGTAATTATCCCTAGGCTTGGTGACCTGACTGAAAAGCCTTCCTAATTCGCCAAGCTATGAACTCTGTGACAAGGGTAAGGTAAACTCATGGGTTTACTATAATGGTAGTCTTTTCAAGGAGCTCACTCCGGCTATGGAATACGAGGAAACTTCCTGGGATGAGGTGCCTTCGGCAAATCAAACTAGGACATAGCGTGAGTCAAGTAGATGGGACAAATATCAGGGCAAAAGACTTGTATTATGAACTTATTCATTCTAAACATAAAACGATTATGGTCATATAAGTATAAGCATGCATCCGTTATTTCAAATCAAAACACAAGGCAAACACTTCTATATAGAGACCATTTATGAGCGTATAAACATGAGCATGCGTTCATGATATTCAATTCAAAATACAAGACATAACACTTATCAGAAAACACCAGACATAATGTGACTGCTGAGAGGGTTTCTCATTTCCACCCAACCGTAGGCTCAGTGACTTCAGACAGATTTACCACTAGCCACCCCCGAGCTAGACCACGATGCTTTAAGATTCAGTCTCCTACTTCCAGCTCAACGAAAGTCAAGGAAAAAGGTTACTCTCCCCCTCCTCTGTTCATAATTCCCCCATATTTCCAAAGTTCCTCTGGTTTTTCTTCTGCAATCCTTGTCGCGCGCGTTCTCTNCACTTCCTTTCTTGCCTTTTTCTACAAGATTGTGTGTGGCGCAAATTCCCACATCCGTGGTCAGGTCTGAGAGCTTCTACAGATGGGCGGTTCACCCCCATCCCCTCATTAACTCTTGAGGAGCCTCCCCACCTACCATCATGGTGGGTAATTCATTCCAGGGTCAGAGAGTTGCTTTGGTCTTTGAGCAAGTAAAAACCAGTACGGTATTAGTTCGGTGGAAGTTAACGCAACCATTCTAGATCCCTTCCACCACCTCTCATTAGCCATCGTGGTCTATTTTTAGCACATCCCCCCTCCTATCAGTCATGCAACACATAATCATAACATAATTTACATCCATTGACCTTTTATACAAAGGTCCGTTAGATCAAACATTCACATCTTTGAGTTTGCCATAGTTCTTGGCCAATATAGTTATTTTTACAGACTGGGGAAAACAAGGTGTTACAATTCCCTCCCCCTTAAAGGAACATCGTCCTCGTTGTTCTATCTATCAATACGACGTGTATGTATAGAAGTAAACAAAATCGGATATGCCTGTTTCATGGCATCTTCCATTTCCCATGTAGCCTCATCTGGGCCAAAATGTTTCCACTGCACCTTGACCTGTGCAATGGTTTGGTTCCTGAGTGGGGTTTCCTTTCTGTCCAGTATGCATTGAGGTTCTGGCAGTAATTCTCCATCCGGTTCCACCTAGATCATAGACCATTCAATTATATGATTCAAATCGTGTATATATTTCTTCAATAATGAAACATGGAAAACATTATGTGCTTTTACTATGGGAGGAAGTGCTATCCTATAGGCTACAGGTCCCACTCTATCTATAATTTCAAAGGGTCCACAATACTGAGGTGCCAACTTGGAACAAGCTCCCATCCTCAGGGAACTCTTCCTGGGCCTAACTCTGACATATACATGGTCTCCCATCTTGAATTCTCTTGGAGTTCTCTTTCGGTCGGTGTAACTTTTCTGTCTGTTCTGGGCGACCTTTAGATTTTGTTTTATCTGAATCACTTGTTGTTCCATTTCTTTCAACATGTCGGGTCCAATAGTAATTTTGTTTATGGGATTACTCCAATTGACTGGAGTGTTGCACAACCTACCATAGAGGACTTCAAAAGGACTCATCTTCAGGGATTCTTGGTAGCTGTTGTTGTAGGCGAATTCCACCAGTGGCAGGTAATCTTCCCACTTTTTGGGTTGATGCATTACATGCATCCTTAGCATGTCTTCTAATATTTGGTTCACTCTTTCCACCTATCCATTGGTTTGAGGATGATAGGTTGTGCTAAATAGTAATTTGGTCTCCAGACCAACCATCAAGGATTTCCAAAAGTTGGAAATAAATTTCGTGTCTCTGTCAGACACGATATCTTTAGGCATACCATGTAGTCTGAATATCTCCTTCATGAATACGTTAGCGATGTCTATTTCCTTGCAAGTCAACTTGATGGGGATAAAATGAGCAAACTTGCTCAATTTATCCACCACTACCATTATGGCATCATTATTTTTGGTCGAGGTTGGTAATCCGGTGATGAAATACATGGAGATGGTTTCCCATTTCCATTCCGGGATTGGTAGAGGTTGTAATAATCATGCTGGGTGTCAGTGTTATGCTTTAACCTGTTGGAATTCTATGCATTTGGCTAAGTACTCAGCTATGCCTTTCTTCAATCCAGGCCAATAGAATTGTTTCCTGGTGATCGTGATCATCTTCTGGTATCTTGGATGACCAGTATATGGTCTTTTATGTACTTCATCCATTATGAACCTCTTCAAGTCATCACAATCTAGAATATACAATCTGTTTCTATAAGTTAGCAGACCTCCATCTATCATTTGGTAGCCTTCATACTTTATCCTTGTGGATTCTTGCTACAGGTACGAGGTCACGGTCTAGAAGAATGTGTCTATTTCTTGTGCATTCCTAACTCTTTCTTTGACATTCGTCTCGCAGGTGCTCATCGCTGCTAGGTGAATTGTTTTCATACTTTTGCTAAGGGCATCGGCCATCTTATTTTCCCTTCCTTTAATATGTTTGATTTCAAAATCAAACTCGCTAAGGAGGGCCATCCACCTAGCTTGTCTGTCATTGAGCTTTGGTTCGTCAAACAGATATCGCAATCCACAGTGGTCTGTCATAAGTACAAATTTCCTTCCCATGAGGTAATGCCTCCATAATTTTAAGGCGTGCACTATGGCGGCCAACTCTATATCATGGGTCACATAGTTGACTTCGTGCTCATTCAATTTTCGGGATTCATAGTAGACTACACTTCCTCCTTGCATAAGGACTCCTCCGAGCCCTTCCTTGCATGCATCTGTGCACACGAGGAAGTCAGCTTCAGGATCGACGATCTTCAACACGGGTATGTGGGTTAGTAGATGTTTTAGGGATTGAAATCTTTCTTCACATTCTTGTGTCCACGTGAATTTAGCTCCCTTCTTCTTGAGGGAAGTGATTGGAAAACCAATCTTGAAGAATCCTTTTATAAATCTCTTATAGTATCCTTCTAAGCCCATAAAGGATATGATATCTGAAACATCCTTTGGAGTAGGCCATTCCATGATAGACCTGATCTTGTCAGGGTCTACTGCTACTCCCTCTTCAGATATGACATGGCCCAAGTAATGTATTTGCTTCTAGAAAAAGTCGCACTTGCTAAATTTGGCATAGAGCTCATGTTCTCTTAGCACTTGAAGCACAAGTCTAAGATGTTCCTCATGTTCCTCTCTATTCTTGGAGTAAATTAATATATCATCAATAAAAACCAGTACAAATTTGTCTAGGAATTTGCAGAGCACATTGTTTATCAAGCACATAAAAGTGGCAGGGACATTGGTCAATCCAAATGGTACTACCACAAACTCATAGTGACCATATCTCGTCCTGAAGATAGTTTTGTGGATGTCTTCACCCTTGATTCGGACTTGATGGTATCTAGATCTCAAGTCAATCTTTGAGAAGATGGAATCACCTCCCAATTGATCGAACAGGTAATCGATCCTAGGTAAGGGGTACTTGTTCTTTATGGTTACCTTATTGAGTTGTCTATAATCTATTCACAGTCGGAGGGTACCATCTTTCTTTTTCACAAACAGGACTGGTGCTCCCCATGGAGACACATTGGGCCGGATATAGCCTTTGTCCATCATTTCTTTTAGCTGTAATTTAATCTCAACTAGCTCGGGTGTGCTTATCCTATAGGGTGTCCTAGACATTGGCACCACTCCTGGTGCAAGTTCTATCGAGAAGTCAATGTCCCTTCTCGTAGGTAGACCTGATACCTCTTCTGGAAATACATCTCTATATTCTCTTAGTGTGGGGTGGTTTTTGAGGCTTGGTTTGTCATCTTCAACTGATTCCACCACCTGTATCGCATATAGTGGACATCCCTTTCTACAATACTTTCTCATTTGAAGAGTTGATATTCGTCTCACCGAGACGGGTTTTTGGATCCCTTGAAGGGTTATCCGTCTTCCTTCTTCACTTACACATTCTAAGGTTTTATGGTAACAGTCTAGTCTGGTTTTATATGTGGCTAGCTAGTCCATACTAATCAACAGGTCATACAATCCTAGGGGTAATATGTTAAGGGTTGATTGGGTGGGGAATTCACCCATAGTGAATTGGTAAGCTGGTATGACCTCCGCTACCTTTCTTTTGGTGCAAGTGGCTAACTGTACCAACCATGGCTTGGTGTGTTTATGTGGCTGTAATTTACACGTATCAATAGCCTTAGGGGCTATATAACTCAAATTTGAACTAGGGTCAATTAGAATAGACACTAGATGGTTGGTGATCATACCTTCCATCTCCACCACTGAAGCTTGGTGGTCAGCTTGTTTATTATCCAAGGCTGCATAAATTTGCAGCACGCTCTTGGCCACGTCATTGATGGTGGTAGATTCTTGAACGTTGTAAATTCTCTGACTGTTCTGTTGTCGGTGCGAGCAGTCCCTCAGTAGATGTTCTTCTCCACAACCCCAACATTTCAAGGGTTCTCTCTTTGGGTTATCAATCTTTCCCGGGGTAGATCCAAAAGATTTATTTCCGCCTTGGGAGGGGAAATTCTGCTGGTGTACACTTCGAGTTGGGAAGCTCATCCTTGATTTATTTTTATAGTTTTTAAATCTTGGGGATTTAAACCCCTTTTTCTGGAATCCTGAACTATTCTTTTGCTTCCAGCCTTCGTGAGTTTCTATTCGATGCCCAAAGTTGTTCATGACAATATCTTGTTTTTCGAATAGTGTCTTCTAGGGTATTTGGCTCATCAAACTCAATCCTATTATGATAGTCCTTAGGTAGTCCACCAATGAATTGTTGCACCTTTGCCTTTTCTGCTTTTATATAGGGTACGTACCTCAACAACTCGAGGAATCTGCTGACATATTCCTCTATTATGAGTTGCCCCAGCTTGAGTTCATACAATTCTTTAGTCTTTTCGTCGAAATACTTTTCCGACAAATACTTCTTTCTGAAGTATTTCTCAAATCGTTCCCAAGATAGGTCCTCTTTGTGAATCCCTTTTACATTCTTAAGGTATTCCCACCAAATGGAAGCCTTTCCATTCAAGTTGAAAGTGGCTACTCGAGCCTTCAAGTTTTCTGAGAAGTCATGGATTCTGAAATACTTTTTTAGTCCAAGCAGCTAGGCCTCCGCTTCCTCCCCCTTCTTTATTTCACCATCGAAAGAGGGTGGTTTGACCTTCTTGAATTCTTCGAGATTATGACTTTTGGAATGCTTTCGCTTCTTTCGTTTTCTTCTAAAATAAGAACTAGTTCTGCTACTAGAAGATCCCTCCGAGTCGCCAGTTTCCTCTCTAGAGGAATTGTCCGATGCATGTCCCTTATCTTTGGGGTGGACCTTTCTCGAGGTGCTCCTCCCAGTGTGGCCACTTAAAAGACCACATTTTTGTATCTCGGGTGGACTTCGACTTTTCTTTGTCTGTCATCGGTCCGTGTAACTAGTGTTAGGTCCATGCTGCAATTGTCTTTGTATGTCGGATAAACTTTGCAGCAAGAATGCATTAATTTTTGTTTGCTTCTCTTGCTCTTTTATCAACCTCTCGTTGTCGGCCTTGCAACTCTGTAGTTCGACCATGAGGCTCCTCACAGTCTCAGCTAGATCTTTGCGTCCGCAGTTTCCCATGCAGTGAGTCACCATTCTTTGCCTCTGCAGTTTCCCACGGTTGATCGTCCACTTGTGTGCAAAAAAAAATAAAAAAATAAATAAACTTGTTGTTAGTCAATATTTATATTCATTCATAACTATCGCATTATTCATATTTTTCAAAAGTATACACAAAATATGAATTTTCATTCTTAACTTCGACTTTTGATAAAGGGGGTTAAGATAGAGGGTTACTCATTTTAAGAGTACTTGAAATGAAGTTTCTGCGCAACTTGTTCATGAGCCCAAGTAGGCCAAGTGATGTAACCATGCTCTGATACCAATTTGTCACATACCCACTACGACAACCTAGACTTCTCGTCTTTTCTTCTAGGAACAGAATCCCCGAATTTCTATGGAGCCTAGCGTAGACCATCCCTTCCCTTAACCTCCTCCTTGTGATCGTTGGCTATGACCGCAAGCCTTACCAAAAAGGTGCTTCCAGCTTTTATGTTTTTGGATTTCTGTGTGCGAGCTCTCCTCAGCTCCCTGTCCCTTGAAATGGTGAAACCCGAAATGGGGTTAACGAGCTCCTTGGCTCCCTTTTTTCCTACTCCATGCGACCAACTCAGTGAATACACACTAACTATTGGAACTCGACTTTCGAGATTCCTATTGCAAGGAACCCTCGTTCCTTCAATCCCCGAAACCTGAAAGCCGGTATCATCTGGATCTACGGTCCAGATCGTCGACTTGATCAACGACCCGAATTAAATCCTGACATTCTACTTTTTGGGATTTTGGCGGGGTCTTCACTCCTGTCTCCCCGATCTCTAGAACCCCAACAACTTTAGATCTTCACCACGCATCCTCTACAAATGGACGGTCCAGATTCTTTCGGGACCTGAAAAGGCGATTCCCGAGTTTAGACCCTTGATTAACTGCTAGCGCCTACCTCCTCCTTCTACCACATGACCCTGTCCTGTGACCTAGGGCTCCTCCACAGAGCGCGTCGGGGTTCCATATACCGGGATTTCATGACTTGCGAAGACGAGGGGTCTTTCCCTCTAGTTTCTCGGGTGCCGGAACACCAAAAATTATTCATGCTAAACCGATTCGGGGTTTCATATACCAGGATTTCACAACTGGTGAAAACGAGGGGTCTTTCCCTTTGGTTTCCCGGATGCCGAAACGCCGAAACTTATTCACGCTAAACCAATTTGGGGTTTCGCATACTGGGATTTCATGATTGGTGAAAATGAGGGGTCTTTCCCTTTGGTTTCCCGCGTGCCGAAACGCCGAAACTTATTCACGCTAAACTGATTCGGGGTTTCGTATACCGAGATTTTGCGTCTGGAGAAAATGAGGGGTCTTTCCCTTTGGTTTCCTAGGTGCCGAAACGCTGAAATTTATTCACGCTAAACCGATTCGGGGTTTCGTATACCGGTATTTCGTGACTGGCAAAAACGAAGGGTCTTTCCCTTTGGTTTCCTAGGTGTCAGAACGCCGAAACTTATTCACGCTAAATCGATTCGGGGTTTCGTATACCGGGATTTCGCGACTGGCGAAAACGAGGGGTCTTGCCCTTTGGTTTCCCCGGGTGCCGAAACGCCGAAACTTATTCACGCTAAACCGATTCGGGGTTTCGTATACCGGGATTTCGCGACTGGCGAAAACGAGGGGTCTTTCCCTTTGGTTTCCCGGGTGTTGGAACGCCGAAACTTATTCACGCTAAATCGATTCGGGGTTTCGTATACCGATATTTCGCGACTGGCGAAAACGAGGGGTCTTGCCCTTTGGTTTCCCTGGTGCCGGAACGTCGAAACTTATTCACACTAAGCCGATTTAGGGTTTCGTATAACGAGATTTCACGACTGGCTAAAATGAGGGGTTTTGCCCTTTGGTTTCCCGAGTGCCGAAATGCCGAAACTTATCCACGCTAAACCGATTCGGGGTATTTCCAAAATGATTCCGATCGTTCGTCTACCAAATGATGGGGTATTCTCTTTCGATAACTGGACTCGTTGTCCTTTCTGAGCTTGAATCATGAGATTCAACCTCTCAGAGCTTCGAACTCCCACGACTTCAAAACCTGAGAAAACTACTCTTACTTCTACAAGGTTTCCAGAATCAGATCACATGATCTTTCAGAGGGTTCTTGGGTAATTATCTCTAGGCTTGGTGACCTGACTGAAAAGCCTTCCTAATTCGTCGAGCTATGAACTCTATGACAGGGGTAAGGTAAACTCGTGGATTTACTATAACGGTAGTCTTTTCAAGGAACTCACTCCGGCTCTAGAATGTGAGGAAACTTTCCGGGAGGAGGTTCCTTCGGGAAATCAAACCAGGACATAGCGTGAGTCAAGTAGATGGGACAAATCTCAAGGGAACAGACTCATATTCTGAACTTATTCATTCTATACATAAACCGATTATGGTCATATAAGTATAAACATGCATCCATTATTTCCAATCAAAACACAAGGCAAACACTTCTATACAGAAACCATTTATGAGCATATAAACATGAGCATGCGTTCGTGATATTCAATTCAAAATACAAGACATAACACGACTGCTGAGAGAGGTGCTCATTTCCACCCAACCGTAGGCTCAATGACTTCAAACGAATTTACCACTAGCCACCCCCGAGCTAGACCACGATGCTTTAAGATTCAGTCTCCTACTTCCAACTCAACGGAAGTCAAGGATGAAGGTTACTCTCCTCCTCCTCTGTTCAAAACTCCCCCGTATTCCTAGAGTTCCTCTGGTTTTTCTTCCGCGATCCCTGTCGCACGCGTTCTCTCCCTCCCCCCTCCCCACACTTCATTTCTTGCCTTTTTCTAAAAGATTGTGTGTGGCGCAAATTCCCCCTTTCGCGGTCAGGTCTGAGAGCTTCTACAAATGGGGGTTCAACTCCATCCCCTCATCAACTCTCGAGGAGCCTACCCACCTACCATCCTAGGGGGTAATTCATTCCAGGGTCGGAGAGTTGCTTTGGTCTTTGAGCAAGTAAAAACTAGTACATTATTGGTTTGGTGGAAGTTAACGCAACCATTCCAAGTCCCTTCCACCACCTTTCATTCGCCATCGTGGTCTCTTTTTAGCACATCCCCCCTCCCAGCAGTCTTGCAACACATAATCATAACATAATTTACATTCATCGACCTTTTATACAAAGGTCTGTCAGATCAAACATTCACATCTTTGAGTTTGCCATAGTTCTTGGCCAATATAGTTATTTTTACAGACCGGGGAAAACAAGGTGTTACAGTGCACACTCTTCATTATGTTCTCCCTCTCCATTCACTCTTTTATCCATTCATCAATCCTCATTCATTTTGATCTTGGCTTGGGAAAGAAAAATGAATTGTTGGAGAGGAGCCATTGTTGGTTGACTGTAGTGACTAGCCATGAATTAATGCTTGCATGTCTTACATGCATTGACATTTGTTAAGTTTTTCTCACAACTGCGAATCCTGAGCCCCAGGATGAATATTCTTAACGAGATGCACTGGAGCCCTAGAAGGAGGTGGATAGCTTGAGGGACTGCATGGCAGAGAAGGGGGTCCATTCTCTTAGGTTGTGCATTCTGGAAAGAAGAGAGTTGGTGTACTTTGGATTTTTTAGACTTGAAACAACAATGTCTACGGTTGGGTGGAACGTCCTTGGTCTACAACTAGTTGGTGATTCTTTTCATTATAGATAAGTGCTATTTATCATGGTTTTATTTACCTGTATATTTATTTCCACTGTGTATTAATTATTATTTATGAAATTCATGTTTATAATATGCATGCTTGTTTGTCGTTATTGTATATAAAATTATATTCATTTATTTTATGTTGTATGTCATTATTGTATATAAAATTATATTCATTTCTTTTATGTTGTAGCATGAATCTTGATATCTATATGTAAATCATTCATGCCTCTTTATTAATTAAAAAATGGTTGAAATCGAAATCAGTTCAGAAGTGAGATTTGCATATTTATTTGCAATAGCGTGCGGAGCATGTGGATGGTAGGGTATTTTACAAATACCATGCATTAAACAATTATCGATTTGAGAGATTCACTGCACGATGGAAACACATGCTATCATAAATTTTAAAATTTTTATTTTAACCCTGCACTAACTGAATAATAAGATAAAAATTTGTCACGTCAAGGTCATATAATTTGTCATGTCAAGGTCATATCACACTTCGATGTAAGATAATTAATTTTTTAATATATAGTTATAATAATAATAAAGTTGTGTTCGAAGTTACTAGGTTAGGATTAGATATAAAGTAGTTAAAATAAAATTTAATTAAAATATCTAATAATAAATTTATATTGTTTTAATTTTTTTTAATGTTTTTATAAAAATATTTTAAAATAAATTAGAATGGATATTTTTTTAGTGTTTTTTCTCTTACAAATTAGCTAATACTTAAAAAAAAAAAATTTTATTATCATATTAATTTATGACTTTTATATTTTTTTTCTAACTATTTACTTATTAAATAAAAATGGTTTTCCATATGGACTTAAAATCTATACATACATATTAAAAAAGTTTTTACAAACTTAAATACTTTCTTTTATATAAATACTAAATATTATACATTTTGTAAACTTCATTTCATTCGTGATAATCCCCTTATTTTATTCAAATAATCAAATATAACATAAAAGTCAAATTGTTGAACAATTCGAGTCTAATATTGGCACTAGCCTTACCTAAACTGGATAAGGTACTAATTGCTACACTGCCCTGCTCCGACGCACACGATACTAGAGGCTACATTTACCAGACTCACGCATACGGGCTGAGATACTCTTCAACAACATTAGTGTATTTGAGATCTGGGTAGAGTTGAGTGGCTTCCAAACCATGAGGTCCGAATTGAAAATTTCGTAGATCCCCTCTGAAATAAACCATGTGACAGCAAGACATGTCAAACGTAGCATCACCCACAGTAGACGACGTCTCCCATTGTGTGTCTGCCTCAAAAGGATTTTCCAAGAGCTCAGTCAGTCACATTTCAATCACTTAAGCTTATCCAGAGCAGACTAAAGTAGGCAAATGAATAATAGATGCATAAAAGTCTTTAAAGGGAATATAGCTTTTAGTCTGCAAATGCCAATGCCAGGGAAGAAGGAAAATGGTTCCAGAACCTAACCAACCTGCCATATTTTTCAGCAACTCTTCCTCTGATACATAGATCTTCTCCATAGTTCTGCCAATCATTTTCTCCCATTGACTCACAAGCTCATTCACGGACATGGTGTTGGCAGGAGGCATGAAATGCAGAGACTTATTGAGAGTTCTGGGGTCATCCACTGTCTTGATGGTAAATGTTGCAACATCCTCCTCCTTCAGAAAAGAAACTGCATTGCATTCATATTTAACATTGTGGAATGAATTAAAACCTGCTGCCTCATAGACTATTATACAGTCCAAACCAACATAAAATGTAAAGTAAATTTTGAGCAAAGAGTTTGTTTTAAACACCTTTGCAATTTCCATCTCCATATATGGCAATTTTATCCCTGGGAGGGATGCCATTAAGGATCAGCTGCCCTAAACTTGACACAAAATACGCTGCAAACAAGTTACCAATGATATATGTGTAAGGGACGCCTTCTGCCTCAACCGCCCTCCGAATTTTGAGAGAGTCGTCAACAACAGTTTTTATCGGCCCTACTGGATTATAGATTCTATCGTAATCAACCCCATACTCGGACGGTATAAATCTCTGTGTATATCATCACCATTGATTGATAGTTAGTTTTTTGCCACGACGAGAAAACGAGAAAAT
>ML811101.1:45048-57380 GCA_009831015.1 Picea engelmannii | reverse complement strand
TATAAATGTGATCAAAATAGCTTGGTTGTCGCAATAACATAGCCTCGTCATCACAATGTGATGAACATAGCCTCATTGTCACAATGTGATGTAAATATCCAGTCATCATAATGTGGAAAATAATGTCCTCTCCTCCCAATGTGATGAACATAGCCCCATTGTCTCAATAAATTTCATCTTGTTGCAATGTGATGAACATATGAAATTTATGTTCATCACATAACCACTTTTTACTTAAATGTCTTATAGTCACAATGTGATGAACATAGCCCCATCATCACTATATCCCCGTCGTCCTCAATATGTGACAAACAATATCCTATCGTCACAATGTTATGAACATAGCCCCATCGTCGCAATGTGAAGCAGATACTGAGTCGTTATAATGTGATGCAAATATTTGGTCCTCGCAATGTGATGAACATAGCCCGATTGTTGGGCTATGATGAACTTAACCATATTGTCACAATGTGATGAACATAGACTTATACGATAAACATAAAATGTGACGAACATAACCATACTTTCACAATGGGATGAACATAACTATGGTTGACCTTGGTTGATGATGAACATACGACATTTATGTTCATCACATAGCCATCGTTTACTTAAATTTCCTATCCTTGCAATGCAATGAGCATAGATCGGTTGCTACAATATCTTCGTCGTCGTAATATCCCCTTTGTCGTCAATATGAGATAAACAATATCATGTCGTCACAATGTTATGAACATAGACCCATTGTCGCAATGTGACACAAATATCCAGTCATCATAATGTGATCCAAATATCATGTCCTTGCAATGTGACAAACATAGCCCCACCATCGCACAGTGACAAACATAACCATATTGTCGCAATGTGATGAACATAGCCTCGTCGTCACAATGTGATGAACATAACCATATTGTCACAATGTGATGAACATAGCCTCATCATCACAATGTGATTAACATATCCTCTTCGTCGCAATGTAATGAAAATATAAAAAAAATTCCAAATAATTATTTCTTGATCTTATTATAATTTAGTGATAATTAAATATTAATCAATTATGTATTTTTGTTTTTATTTTCATAATAATAACTTTAAATATTTCTAGTTTTATAAATTTTTTGAAACTGATTTCCATCAAAAGTCATATTGAAATTATAGCGATAAAGTATTGTTAGAAAAACTTAGATTTATTATGAATATAGTGTATATAAGATTAATCATTGTCTTTATATTTTTCACATGCAAATTTATACTCACTTTTAAAAAAATAATGATCATTAAGTAAAAAAAAATTCATATATTTTGATTTTATTTTTAGTAATAGTAATATGAAAGAAGTTGGGAGGGGATGCGAGAAAACCCTAGCTCTATGCCTGTGCAAGCTGCTGCATGACTGAACCAGGATTCGCCGCAGCAAACCACCAACAAAGATCCAACACAGTTAGATACCAACTCTGACCCGTCAGTATGAACGCCGAAGAGGGGGGGAAAACCCCCCTCGTAAAACAACATCATGACCAATGATAGATCAGGAACAAGGGAAAAATAGCCATCGTTTGAGCCACCACAATAGATACGCAAACAATTCCTCTCCAGGGAACAAGGATTCAGTAAGGAAATGGAGACGAAGGCTAGCACGTCCCATCCAAAAGCACCTCGCGGATGGGAGCCCAGCAAATGCATCCTGCAAATGGAAAAACCCCAAGGATACATTATAAGCTCAACAAGAGTGGGGGAACATACCCAGTTTATGCAAGAACATGCCCTCATTGGCAAATTTCTGGGACTTTAGCCATCCAAAAGGGACATGAACAGATGGATCAAACACTGGTGGAACCCTAAGAGTGACTGTGAAGTTTAGCTCAGCTCCAAAGGCTTCTTCACAATCATATTATATAACCTAGAAGATAGAGATCGAATCTTTGAGAATGACCCATATTTCTACAACTTTGCAGGGCTATTCCTAAGATTTTGGACATAACGCTTCAGCCTGGACAAGGAGGAATTCACAATGGCACCTGTCCAGATCCACCTCTACTCCCTACCGCAGGAGTTCTGGCTGGAGCAGATTCTCATGGGAATAGGTAATACAATCGGTCAATATGTCAAAGCCTCAGAAGCCACAAAGCAAAGGAAATACACCTCATACGCCCGAATATGTGTTTATATGAACATATCTAAGGCTTTACCAGGGGCAGTAATGCTGGAGTATCAGAATGAAGACTGGATACAAACCCTCGACTACGAACACATCCCTTTTCGGTGCAGAAAATGTCATGAACATGGCCACCTGTTCAGGGACTGCCCACTAAATAAGCAAGCTTCCAAAGCCATTGACAACCTGCAAAAAGATGGTTTCACCACGATCCAGACCAGGAAGAAAAATCCTCCTAGAAGGAAAATACCTGACCCCAAGCCTAAGATCTCGACCAAGAATGCCTACAAGATACTAAGCCAGCTACCAGAGGATGTGGAAATCCAAGATCCACGCGAAGGGTTGCAAAAGGGTAAAGAATAGAACCAAACACCCTCCTCCTCTGGCCCAAATAAAGAAATCCACCCAGACGAGAAAGGAGATGGAGACGGAGACACCCTAATGCAGATGGACGCCAAAGACTTAGCAGGTATTGACCTTGAAAAACTTGAGGAAGCTCTCAATCAGAAGGATTTGCAAGCCCTCCCTGAAGAGAAACTCCGAAAGGTACATAAGGTATTTCTAGATTCAACAACGAGATCCACGACACGCTTAGGCATAGCCACAGAATCAGGCTCAGGCTAAAAAAAACACCGCGCGAGAACAAAAGAAGGGGACGAAAACCAGTACATCAACTAATCAAAGAAGCAGGCAACCTCATGATCAACTAAGGTCAGATACATAAGCTCTCGGAGGGATACCTCCACCCACACCCACCCTCATAATGATGAAGATCATCACATGGAACATTAGAGGACTCAATGGCAGATCCAAACAGAGTATCCTTAGGGACTGCATCAAAGCTGAAAACCCAGATATTCTAATGTTACAAGAAACAAAATGTGCGGGGATGGAGGCTGAAACCATCTTCCAACGCATATGGAAAGGCTGCGACTTTATCCAAACAGACTCCTAGGGAGCCTCATGGGGTCTGGCCATACTTTGGAACCCAAGCAACACCACTCTCAGTGGACACTTTTCCACAATAGGCACCTTATCAACCCACTTTGAAGTCACAGGCTCGAATCAGGAGGGAACCATCACCAATGTCTATGGACCCCAAGGGCAATAGGAAAAAATCAAATTTATGGAACGGATGGCTCTTATAAAATCTTTGGCAACCACACCTAACTGGATCATAGGAGGCAACTTCAACATGATCATGCCGCTGGAGGAGAAAACAAGAGGGAGCAAAAGACTCGAACAAGACAGTGGTAAGTTCAAAACCCTTCTTGAGCATCTAAAGTTAGTAGATATAGAGAACAACAATGGCACTTTCACTTGGTCCAATCGCAGGTCAGGAAACCAACACGTAGCTTGCCGACTGGATCACTTCCTTGTGGTGAAGGAATTGATTGAAAAATACCTTCACATGGAAAGCCTCATTCTCCCCAGAGCTGGATCTGACCACTGGCCAATAGCCCTCCAGCTGGCAATAGAGGCAACACCTAAATTTAAACCATTCTGGTTTGAGAAATTTTGGCTCACACACCCAGATTTCCAACAGCTTGCAAAAACTTGGTGGTCTCAAGCCGAAATAGACCATGGTACAAACATGTACAGATTCCAATAAAGGCTCAAAAATTTCAAGCAATTGCTAGAGCACTAGAATAGAAATACCTTCGGCAATATATTCCAAAGCATGCAGGATATAGAGAACAATCTGACTGAGATACAAAGAAATTTCATCTCAGGGACTCGAACTGTTGAGCTCATGAAAGAAGAGGATGAGCTGCAAGTGCAGTTGGAGGGAAGAAGAAAACAAGAGGAAATATTATGGAGGCAGAAATCCAGGGTACAATGGCTCAAAGAGGGGGAAAAGAACACAAAATTCTTCCACAAAACCATGGTACACCGACAACACATCAACAGAATAACCCATCTGGAGAATGGACAAGGAAACCTCATCAGAGAACACACCCAAATAAAAGAAGATCTCAACAGGTACTACCAGGACCTCCTAGCGAAAACCAAGGAGGATAGAAACGAAGCCGTCACACGAGTTACCAGTCACATACCCTCACCGGTGACCCCTGAATAGAACGCGGATCTCATGAGGCAAATCACTCAGGAGGAAGTGGACCAAGCAACAAAAGCTATGCCCCCAGGAAAGGCTCCAAGCCCAGATGGCTTCACCACTGACTTCTTCCATCACTGTTGGGACATAGTAAGGAAGGAAGTCTGGGAGGTTGTAGAGGAATCACGAACGTTAGGCCAAGTTCTCCAGGCTCTCAACGCAACCTTCCTAACCCTCATTCCAAAGGAGGAAAGGGTCACAAATCCCAAACAGTTCAGGCCCATCGCCTTATGTAACGTAATTTATAAAATCATTACAAAGGTGATTGCAAATCACCTCAAGCCAATTCTGCCCTATGTCATCTCCAAGGAACAAGCTGGCTACGTAGAAGGAAGACAAATCATGGACAACGTCATTTTAGCACATGAGGTAATCGACTCTCTCAAGTAAAAAAAAACTCCAGGTATGCTAATCAAACTTGATCTCTCAAAATCTTTTGATAAAGCCAACTGGAAATACCTCAGAGCCACCTTAAATTCTTTTGGTTTTGATCAAAATTGGGTAAACTAGATCTTGAACCTCACCTCTTCGGCCTTCTTCTCTATCCTTGTCAATGGAGTCCCTTCCCGACCCTTCTCACCCTCGAGAGGTATCAAGCAAGGGGACCCATTATCGCCCTTTCTTTTTGTACTCATGGAGGAAGGCCTAGGCCGCTACATCAAATCAACGGTTCTAGAAGGCTCTCTCAAAGGCCTACCCCTGCACAACATCAAGCCAGCTCCCTCACACAGTCAATTTGTTGATGACACCCTTCTCATGAACTCCCCCACTGCTCAAGAAGCCAACAAGCTCAACTCCATCCTCTCTGATTTCACAGAAGCCTCAAGTATGACGTTGAACCTAGACAAATCCAAGCTCTTCTTTTTCAACACTCCAGTTGCGGTCCAATTACATATCTCCAAACTCCTGGGAATCCCCAAGAGCTCCCTTCCGTCCAACTACCTAGGCATTCCTCTCACAGGAGCACCAGCTAAATCCATCTCCTGGGACAACCTCCTCCTCTCCATCTTGAACAGACTGGCCAATTGGACCTTCAAAACGCTAAATATCATAGCCAGGCTGGTCCTGCTTAAGTCGGTCCTACAAACCCTACCCACTTATCTCTTTACTGCCCTAGMAGCTCCCAAGAAAATCATCAAAGCTGTAAGAAACCTACARAGAAACTTCCTTTGGCAAGGYCTTCAGCCCAACAAGAAATGGRCATTGGTAGGTTGGGATAAGGTTTGTGCACCAAAAAGCATGGGAGGCCTTGGACTCCAAGACCCAGGGAAGCTCAATCAGATAATGGGAGCCAAGATGTGGTGGAGATGGCTGAAAACACCAGATGCCCTATGGGCRCAAATCTGGAAGAGCAAATAYGCTCCCTCCATGCAGGCCAACCAACTRATCAGGCACAATGTCCGAATATAGGGTTCAAACATTTGGAATACAGCCTGGAAAAACAGAGACCTAATACAKAAGCATGCTTTTTGGGATATTCGAAATGGAGAAAGTTCAATGTTTTGGCAAGACTCGTGGCAACAACTTAAACCTCTAAATGATCTGGCAGAGTTGAGACCCCTCCAATAGGCTCTTAATCAAGATATCCCACTCAAGGTAAAAGATCTATGGAAACCCATAGAACAAAGACAGCAGTGGCGAAAGTGGAAAACTTCCAGCCAGGAATTAAGGGTCCCAGAAAACTTAAATTTGTTAGCCTGGCAACACTACGCAAGTCACGGGAAAATCCCCAATAGAGAAGGCCCAGACATCCTCAGACGGGGACACTCCACAACTAGTAATTTTTCAGTCAAAGAAGCCTACTACTTACAAGGAAATTACCAAAATCGGGAAAAGGAAAATATTTGGAACAAAATCTGGAACAAGGCACTATGGCCAAAGGTTTTCACCTTCCTCTGGTTAATTGTCCATAACAGAATTCTAACCTAGGATAATCTCAGGCGAAGAGGCTTCATTGGACCCTCAATTTGTGTCTTATGCCAATAGCAAGAGGAAACCAAAGAGCATCTTTTCAATGGATGCCATTATAGCCAATATATATAGGATCAGGGAGTTCAAATAATGCGAAGATCCAACCAAAATAGAGGTAGCATCAAAGACACAATTGAAAACTGGGACTCCATCACTTACAACAACCCCATACTGAATTACATCTGGCAACTCCTCCTAGGGTTTATTCTTTGGCAAATTTGGAAGGAGCGAAACAAACGCATCTTCCACTCCAAGGAATCCACACCATAACTAACTTGGGGGAAAATTGCCATGCTCATCAAGGAAACAGTTAGATGCAAGAACTGGCAACCAAAGGATAAGGAATGTAACCTGGAGGAATAATGCACTCTACAAAGATGGCAGCTCAGATTGATCAACCAACTGGTAATCAAAGCACCTAGGAGCCAAAACATCAGTCCAATCACTTGGAYCCCTCCTCCAACAGGTTTCATAAAGATCAACTTTGATGGAGCTTCAAAAGGAAACCCAGGACCARCCGACTATGGAGCTATAATCAGGAACTCTAAAGGGGAAATTCTAGTCCTGGCAGCGGGGTATCTGGGGGAGACTACAAATAATGCAGTGGAGCTAATCAGCCTACTGCAAGGTCTTCGAATCACAACATCCTTACACAGTCGTAGGGTCATCTTGGAGGGGGACTCACAGATCGTCATTCAACTGATCACTAAAATCCTCCACGGGGAAAACCCATAGAAAATATCTCCCAGCTGGAAACTCTCTGGGATGCTCGAGGACTTCAAAGGCCTCCTTAGGACCAAACTCAACATAACCCCTTCTCATGTAAAGAGAGGGGAAAACAGAGTGGGTGACTGCCTGGAAAATGAAGGAGTTTCAAGGGAACTCGAATATATATACTGGGAAGCACACAACTCTGAAAATTCAGACATATCATAGCGGTGTCAAACTCTTGCCAGCAAGGATCTCCAACCCCCAGATGGGGTGCCACGTGGAGCAAGAGGGGTACGTGGAGCAACATCAGGAGGGGTCATTAATGGTGGCCATCCACCCTCATATCCTTGATATTTATGATGGGCATCAACTCAGTCGGCCTCCACCATTTGATGAGGCTTCCCACTCGCGCGAGGAGACCAGCCAGCCAGAGCATTAAGACCACAGCCTTAATGGATATAGCCACCATTTTCTCCCTTATCAGCATTCTCGGTGGCTTTGGGATGTATTGGAAGGTTACAGAGCCGAGCAAGAACAACAATGCAGGGGGCATTTCGGCTCTAGTTCTAGTTCTAAACATGCCACAAGAAAGGGGAAGGCCTTGTAGAGGCACAGGGTGGTACACGATCGACTCACGATGGAAGAGGCAAAACAAGTTTGAGCGAGCTCTGGTTTTAGCCAAGCGTAAGAGACTCGAGGAGTCCAAAGGAATAGGAACACCTCCCAGAACGTATGTTGAGGATATTCCTCTGGAGGAATTCCTCCAAAATCTTTCCGAAAATCTCATTTTCACGGTTTCGGACAACTGGAACCCCCTTGCATGTTTTGGAGCAGACGCACTGACTCCCAATCCAAGAGTTGTACATGGTCCCAGTGACACTCCAATTGAGGAATTCACAACTTGTCTGGTAGAGGAAGAGATGTCGGAAAGCAACGAAGAAAACATTTGCAAAGCTCCTGATGAATTGAGGCCGCAGCGCGAGTAGCAAGCACACCAGGAGGAGGACGAAGAGCAAAAACACAACACCAACCACCACTTCTTCATCTGGAGCACCTGAATCTGATTTTTGAGGTCCGCAGCATGGTGGATGACTAGAGCCGTCCGCATAAACCAACGCCTGAACATAATGTACGTTGCCTACTCCAGCGCCACCCCAAGGCGACAATGCCCCACCTGCGCTCAGGTTTACACCATTCCAGTTAGATGTGACAAGGAGAAGGAAGACCATAAGGACACCGGTTAATAGGTTCTCCTATTCAACCACTGCTCAAAACTCTTTCTTTTTTTGATGTATAACAGAGTTGTAGCTCTTCTAGCTCTTAGCAATGGTAGCGATAACATAGGCATGATCAGACTATTGATAAAACTGGCCATGCACCCTGGTTTCCTTCGGGCAGGGTGGCAGCCCAATATTTTGAGTTTGAAAGCTAGCTTGGAATGGCCAGCTGTCTCGGTTTCCTTAACAGGCGGGACAACTGGCACCTCAATGCCACGTTGTAACTTTGCAATTTCAATATACTAGGACCTGCTTTTTTGCTTAAAAAAAAAATATGAAAGAAGTCTATTTTATAAGTATTTGGAAATTGATTTTAGTCATAAGTTAATTGAATTATAATGTTGTAAAAATTAATTAATAGAGATTGCAGAGTTTATTTAGATATTTAAAATAATTGTAAAACTAGAAATTTTATTTTTTCTAGAAAAAAAAGACTAATTTAAAGAATTTGTTTTCCCACCTACTGTCAGGTTTGTAGTTTAGTATTTCCAAAGAAATATGAACAAAATCGATAAAATTTAGAAGCTACTTGTAATAATATCCTTGAAATTAGGTGCAATACCTTTATCTTACCAAGTAGTAAAAGTTGGAATTCTTCCAATTGAGAGTATAAACTTGGAACTCATCATGATTTTCTATTAATGTTCTTATAAAAAGAATAAATTATTAAATGATTTTATATCAATATCCTTATAACAAGTATAAATCTAGTATATTTACTATTAATTTCCTTAAAACAAGTATAATCCATCACCTACAAAATTGAAGATGATTTGTTATCAATGTGATGAACATAGCCTCGTTGTCGCAAGAACATATCCTCGTTGTCGTAATAACATATCCTCGTCATCACATTGTGATGAACATAGCCTCTTCATCAAAATGTGATGCAAATATCCAGTCATCATAATGTAACAAAAAATGTCCTCTCATCTCAATGTGATGAACATAGATCCATCATCGCAATAAATGTCATGTTGTGGCAATGTGATGAACATATGACATTTATTTTTATCACATAGCCACTTTTTACTTAAATGTCTTGTCGTCGCAATGTGATGAACATAGCTCCATAATCATAATATCCCCATCGTCGTCAATATGTGAAAACCAATATCATGTCGTCGCAATGTTATGAACATAGCCCCATCATTGTAATGTGACGCAAATATCTAGTCGTCATAATGTGATGCAAATATTTTGTCCTTACAATGTGATAAACATAGTCTAGTTGTTGCACTATGATGAACTTAACCATATTGTCACAATGTGATGAACATGGCCTTATATGATAAACATACAATGTGACAAACATAACCATATTGCCGCAATGTGATGATCATAACTATGGTTGAGCTTGGTTTATGATGAACATACAACATTTATGTTCATCACATAGCCATTTTTTACTTAAATTTATTGTCGTCGCAATGCAATGAACATAGATCGGTCATCAAAATATCCTCATTGTCGCAATATCCTTGTTTTCGTCAATATGCTACAAACAATATCATTTCGTTGCAATGTTATGAACATAGACCCATTGTTGCAATGTGATGCAAATATCTTGTCCTTGCAATGTGACAAACATAACCCCACCATTGCACTGTGACGAACATAACCATATTGTTGCAATGTGATGAGCATAGTCTTGTCATCGTAATGTGATGAACATAACCATATTTTTACAATGTGATGAACATAGCCTCCTCATCTCAATGTGATCAACATATCATCTTCGTCGCAATGTGATGCAAATATCAAAATTTTTCCAAATATTTATTTCTTGATCAACTGATATAATTTAATATAATTTAGTGATAGTTAAATATTAATCAATTATATATTTTGATATTTTTTGTCATAACAATAACTTTAAATATGTCCATTTTATAAATTTCAAGTTTTCCTTTATATATATATATATATATATATATATATATATATATATATATATAGAGAGAGAGAGAGAGAGAGAGAGAGAGAGAGAGAGAGAGAGAGAGATTTTGTAATAATAATAACTTTAAATATGTCTATTTTTATAAATATTTCAAATTTGATTTTCATCAAAAGTCAGATTGAATTTATAGTGATAAAGGATTGTTTGAAAAACTTAGATTTATTATGAATATAGTGCATATAATATTAATCATTGTCTTTATCTTTTTAACAAAGTGCTTCACAAATTTATACTCACTTTTAAAAAATAACGATCATTAAGTAAAAAAAAAACATATATTTTGATTTTATTTTTAGTAATAGTAATATGAAAGAAGTCTATTTTATAAATATTTGGAAATTTATTTTATTCATAAGGTAATTGAAGTATAATGTTGTCAAATTTAATTAATAGAGATTGCAAAGATTATTTAGATATTCAAAACAATTGTAAAACGAGAAATTTAGTTTTTTTCTAGAAAAAAAAAGACTAATTTAAAGAATTTGTTTCCCCACCTTCTGTGAGGTTTGGATTTTACTATTTCTAAAGAAATATGAACAAAATTGAGGAAATTTAGAAGCTACCTATAATAATATCCTTGAAATTAGGTGAAATTTTGTTTTTTTCTAGAAAAAAAAGACTAATTTAAAGCATTTGTTTCCCCACCTTTTGTGAGGTTTGGAGTTTACTATTTATGAATAAATATGAACAAAATTGAGGAAATTTAGAAGCTACCTATAATAATATCCTTGAAATTAGGTGCAATACTTTTATCTTACCAAGTAGTAAAAGTTGGAATTCTTCCAATTGAGAGTATAAAGTTGGAACTCATCATGATTTTCTATCAATGTTCTTATAACAAGTATAAATTACTAAATTATTTTCTATCAATATCCTTAGAGCAAGTATAAGTCAAGAATATTTACTATCAATGTCCTTGAAACAAGTATAACAAAGTTCAATATGATTTGTTATCGATGTGATGAACATAGCCCCATTGTCGCAAGAAAATAGCCTCGTCGTCGCAAGGTGATGAACATAGCCTCGTCATCGCAATGTGATGCAAATATCCAATCATCACAATGTGAAAAATAATGTCCTCTCGTCACAATGTGATGAGCATAGCCTCGTCGTCGCAATAAATGTCTCGTTTTCGCAATGTGATGAACATACAACATTTATGTTCATCACATAGCCACTTTTTACTTAAATGCCATGTCGTCGCAATGTGATGAACGTAGCCCCTTCGTCATCAATATGTGACAAACAATATCATGTCGTTGTAGTGTTATGAACATATCCCCATTGTCACAATGTGATGTAAATATCCAATCATCATAATGTGATGCAAATATCCTCTCCTCATAATGTGATGAACATAGCTAGATTGTTGCACAATGAAAAACTTAACCATATTGTCACAATGTGGTGAACATATCCTTATGCAATGAACACACAATGTGACAAACATAGCCATGTTGTCGCAATGTGATGAACATAACTATGGTTGACCTTAGTTGACAATGAACATACGACATTTATGTTCATCACATAGAAACTTTCTACTTAAATGTCTTGTCATTGCAATGCGATGAACATAGCTCTATCGTCACAATATCCTCGTCATCGCAATATCCTCATTGTCATCAATATATGACAAACAATATCCGATCATCATAATGTTATGAACATGTATATGTCATTGCAATGTGACGCAAATATCTAGTCATCATAATGTGACGCAAATATCTTGTCCTCACAATGTGATGAACATAGCCCCACTATCGCACTCTAATGAACATGACCATATTGTCACAATGCGATGAAGATAACCATATTGTCGCAATGTGACAAGCATAGCCTCGTCATCGCAATATGATGAACATAACCATATTTTCACAATGTGATTAACATAGCCTCCTCATCGCGATGTGATCAACACATCCTCTTCGTCACAATGTGACACAGATATCATGTCTTCACAATGTGACAAACAATGTCTTGTAATCCCAATGTGATGAGAATAGCCTTGTCGTCGAAATGAATGTCTTATCATCACATTGTGAGTAACATATGACATTTATGTTCATCACGTGGCCACTTTTTACTTGTATGTCTTGTTGTCAGAATGTGATGAACATAGCCCACTTGTTGCAATATTCC
>ML811101.1:3335-41856 GCA_009831015.1 Picea engelmannii | reverse complement strand
AGCTATAAAGTGTGCCATGTTTGAAAGTATATTAACAACCACATAAATTGAATCATTAACTTGTTGTGTTCTTGGAAATCCTAATACAAATTCCATACTTACAGAGTCCCATGGTCGTTCTGGGATTGGCAATGGTTGATACAAACTAGTAATTTGTCTCCTTCCTTTTTCATATTGACAAATTTTGTATCTTTCAACAAATTTCTTAACATCAGTCTGGATGTCAGGCTAGAAATAAAATACACTTAGTTGAGAAAAGGTTTTATCCTATCCAAAATTTCTTGCTAAGCCACCATTGTGATTTTCTTTCAACATATCTCCCTCATTGAACACCTTGGAATACATAACTTACTTCCTTTAAATAATAAACCTTCTTTAATCATATAACTTAACCATGGATTTTTGTATCTACTTACTGTATTTTCACAGACTGCATAAGCATCCTTAAAATCTACATCATCTTTATGCATTTCTTTCAACCCATCAAGTCCTACAACATTTACTTGAAACTCTTGCAAAATCAAACTAACTCTTCTCAATGCATATGCTACCTTATCTGATTGTCCACTTATGTGTTTTATAACAAAAAGTGAAATTTTGCAAGAATTCAATCCATTTAACATGTCTTTGATTTAATTTTATTTGGTTGCTAATATACTGCATGGCATGATTATCATTATAAAGAACAAATTCATTTGGCATGAAGTAATGTCTCCACTTCTTTAATGCTTGAATAATTGCATAAAACTCTTTGTCATATGAGGAATACTTTTTGTTTGCTTCATTTAATTTCTCACTAAAATAAGGAACTGGTTTCTTTTCTTGACTTAGAAGATCTCCTATTGCAATCCCACTTGCATCACATTCAACTTGGAATAGTTTATTAAAATCAGGTAGTGATAAAATTGGTTGTTCTATTATTTTCTTCTTTAGTAATTTAAAAAATTTATCAGTTGATTATATCCACTTAAATGATTGTTTAGTTCCTTTAATGGTTTCTATAATTGGAGAAAATATCTTATGCAGGAGCATCGCCAACAAAGCATGCTTGGAAGACAGTTGGGTGTACTAGCACGTATTTTGAAATATTTTGAATTCCAAAGTTAGTGTATTAATGTAATATCTGACAAAGATTTTGAGTTATGAACATCTTTAATGATCGGGGGCTGAGCCATCGTGTAAGATCGATGGGGGGGTGTATTTTGTTTTATGTAATGGATTGTAGTAAAGATATGGAGCTTTATCTCTTATCTATCTGACTCAAACATTTACTGTAATAATTAATTAGTAGTTGAAAGATTTTATTTTGATAGGATAGTTGTAGAGTAGTTGGAGGAAAAGACTCGAAGAGTCCCTTTGTATAAAAACTTTGTATTGTTGCGGAGATAA
Source organism: Picea engelmannii (assembly GCA_009831015.1). Lineage (NCBI taxonomy): Eukaryota > Viridiplantae > Streptophyta > Pinopsida > Pinales > Pinaceae > Picea > Picea engelmannii. The sequence continues at coordinate 40,467 of ML811101.1, read as the reverse complement.
TTGGTGTTGTTATTGTGGTCACTGTTGAATATAATGTGTAGATTTTCATTGTAATCGGGAGAGGGAGCAACAAAAAAGTAGTGGATGAATGTATGTAAGGTTCAGTTAAATGAATATAGAAGAGGAACATTGTCCCAAATGTGTGTTGTTATTGTGTCTATTTGAATGAGTAAATGGTATACTTTCTGTTTATTTTCAATTCTTTGTTATTTCTTGTTCTTGTATCTAGGAATGCATTTATAGGATTGAGTGTATGAGTCACTGTGAAGAGTAAACAAGTTTCAATTGTTTCTCTTCTATGAGTGAGTGCAAGGTGTGCATAGTGTCTGCAAGGTGTGCGTGACTGGGTTTGTTTTGACACGTAAGCTCATAAGAGATAGCGAGAACTTGTACGTGCAGGGAGTGCACCGATGTCAGCAAGGAGTGCATGACAGAGTTTTCCAACTGAGGGATAGTGCAGTTTTAGTCATAGAAGACAAAGGCAGTTGGAGAACAGTTGCAAGGAGTGCGAAATCATCCGCAAAGAAGCTGAGTGTGGAAGAGAACCAGTTGCAAGGTGTTCACAGGTCAGGTCTTTGACTAAGTGTTGAAGGGAGTTTTTAGAGGAACCAGAGAAATTCGAAGAAGAAAATCTCAGGAGGGAGAGTGGTGAAAAATATTCAAGGAGAGAAGCCCCTTAAGTTTCCATAAAATTCAGTGGACAAGATTCATTCCAGAGGGAGACAAACAATCCCATACCATCGGATCTAGGAGAACCACAAAGGAAGTTGACTACAGAGCATTTTGTCACTTCATGGTTTTGGAAATCTGGAATGAGTGTAAGTGCAAACTCTCGAAGCCTGAAGTTAGGAATTGATCTCAGTCGTTGATCATGAGGAAATCATGCGATAGTGGATTAAGAAATTCAAAAGTCTGAAGTCCGAAGGTTCGTGGGAAAAAGAGCTAGAGTTTTGCGAAGTCGCGAAACCCGAACCATAATGGAAGCCAACAAATCTGAGGAGACGTGTGGTGCAAGTTCGAAGATTCAGAGAAGAGCATTTTAGGAAGAACAAAAAAAGAAAAGAAGGCTCGGGATATCCCCGAAGTCTAAAGCGTGAAGGAATAGACCCATGGTCACAGTCGTGGTCACTTGGGGGAAAAGGGGCATGTGTTTGTACAATGATTTCAGGAACCCCAGGGACCCGAAGAGTCGCTCAGACTCAGTATCTCGAATGATCCAAGATCGGGAGGTCGAGTAGGCCTTTGGAGAGTAGAGGGGGTCTGCGCCAATATCCCACTAAAATTCTTCATGAATTTTATCTAAAATCTTGCCAAGCCATGGAAACATCTTACTTCAAAAGAATTCTTGGGAGTAGGCCAATTTATTGTAGCCTTTACCTTTTCCCGGTCCATCTTCAAGCCTTCCCCAGATATCACAAAGCCTAAATTAATCAATCATGTCTTCACAAAACTACACTTTTTCAAATTTATTAGTATTTTCTCTTATTCTATTTTATCTAAAACCAACTTGAGGTGTCTTAAGTGTTCATCTCTAGACTAACTGTAGATCAGAATATCATTCAGATAAACTATGACAAACTTACAAATGAACTCTTTAGGTACTGCTTTCATCAATTTCATAAAAGTACTAGGGGCATTTGTGAGTCCAAAGGGCATTACCAACCATTCATACAATCCATTATTTGTTTTAAATGTTGTTTTCCATTCATCCTCTTCTCTAATACTAATTTGGTGGTATCCACGTTTCAAATCCAACTTTGAGAAATATTTAGCACCACTCAAGAAATCTATCAAATCATCTATTATGGGTAATGGAAATCTATACATGATTGCAATTTTGTTTATAGCTTTGGAATGTATGCACATTCTCCATCCTCCATCTTTCTTTGGACTTAACATTGTAGGTATTGCACATGGGCTTAGACTTTCTCTTACTAGAACTTTATCTAACAATTCTTGAACCTAATTTCTTATTTCTTCATTCTCCTATGGGGTCATTCTATATGTTGCTTTATTTGGAAGGTTATCCCCTGGAATTAGATCTATATTATGAATGATACTTCTCAATGGAGGTAATTCATTTGGTAATTCATCAACTACAATGTCAACAAATTCATCCAATAAGTATTTAACTTCTTTAGGTAGATTATTTAAATTTGTTCTAGTGATAATTACCTTTGGTTTACCAATTAGGTAAAAATGTATCTCTTCTTTCTTAATATCTTGTAGAAGTTCTTTTCCACTGATCAAAAGGACCTTTGGATTTTTTTCTTCAGTTGCTCCTTCACCCTTCAATGGCAAGAGAGTGTGTTTTTCTCCATCTTTCTCAAAAGTGTATGTGTTGTTCATTCCATCATGTACTTCCTTTATATCATACTTCCAAGGTATACCTAGCAAAACATGACACACATCCTTAGGCATAACATCAAAAAGTACCTTTTCATTATAACTTCCAATCTAAAATGCCACTTCACATTGTTCATTTTCTATCAGCTGATGTCCTTTTTGCAGCCATGACACCTTATAGGGAACATAGTGTATTGTCTTCTTCAAAGCCAATTTATCAACTATTTCTATAGACACAAAATTATCAGTACTTCCACTATCAATAATATGCTTACAACATTTACCTTTACTTTTGCAGACAATCGTGAAGAGTGTCTTCCTCTGTGCAGGTTCCTTAATCTCTTTATGAGGTTTCAACAATATTCTCTTCATCAGTAGGGATTCTCCCACTTCTGGTGAATTTTCCTGTACAAATGAATCCACAATTTATTCTTCTTCTTGAATAATATTTTCGTTCCCTTCGTTGGTGGAATCATTTTCTGGACATTCAAATTATCTATGTCCAAACTTATTGCATGTAAAAAAATTGATAGAAGATCCCCTACCTCTTTTATAATATCTTCTCCCTATGAAATCACCACTTCTTGGTGACTATTGTTGTTGATGTGAATTGTTTCTTTCCTCCTTTGGAGCTGAAGGTGTTCCTCTACCACCTTGATTTCTTGTGCCCCTTACTGAACTATGCCCCATGTTCCTTTGGTTCTGCTTCCTTTCCAGTTTTTATTCTACCTTAAGAGAAAACTGATACATTTCTTCAACAGTGTTAGGAGATAATATGCTAATTTCGTCTTGAATAAGCATATCTTAACCCATTAATATATCTAGCAACTTTCTTAGGATTTTCTTCTATATGACCATCTCTTATATTCAATTTATAAAATTCCTCATTGTATTCATTGACTAACATACCTATTTGTTTCAAATTATGCATTTGTCTAAAAAATTGAGTTGATAATCACGAGGAATAAACTTTCCTTTCAATTTTGCAACCATGACTTACCTTTTTTTTACCTCTTAGCTTGTACTCCACTCTACTAGATCAATGCATGCCCTTTCATCCTCGTCGTAGAAAATTTTACCTTTTTCTCATCAAGAAAATTTTCATATTCAAAGTATTTATCCATAGTACTAATCTACTCCATCAATCCATTTGTATTCAGGTTGCCTTCATACAATGGCACCTCAATTATTAGCCTAGATCTAACTCCCATGATATCTCTAACTAGTCTTTCTTCAACTCCTGCTTCATGCTTTTCTCTTTATTCAACTTATGCAACTTCTTATTCTTCACTGACATCTCCTAGGTCAACACCTCTTCATTGAGAATCTTCCATCGCCTCTAATTGTACCTGAAGGTTTCTCATTTCTTCAATTGCTTCARCATTGGCAATAGGTCTTCCTTGACCTCGGCCTCTTCATCCTCGTATTMTGAAGGCCATATTCAAGTATATTTTCCTAGATGTTGTGCACTCTGACACCAATTGWTAACCAATGTGGAYTGGTTCACCTTCAAACAAATTCCAACAGCTCTAAATTTTTTCGTTTACGAATASGATATTCAAATTTTCCTTGTGCACATGCATCATCTCTCTTTCATTTCTTGACCAGGCGCTAGAACCTTGGCCAAATGTTTAGTTCTCACTTCTTTTACTATATGACCAATCATTGGAAACCCTAGGCACGGATCGGATCAATATCATGTATCGTAACTTTTATATTGCCAAGTAATGATATGATCACTAATATAATATCAACCATTGATCAAATGAAATGATCAATGGTCCAGGTGAAGGATCTGACGTCTCGAAATATTATCAACCATCGATCTCGTGGGTCAACTTTGGATCGTCGATTTACTTCTAACCCAAACTTAATACAACTATGGACCAACCAAACCCTGACATCACCCTGAAGATCGGGCCTTTAGAACTTATCACAAGCACAAACAATAGGAATCTGGTGTCCGATGTCTAATGGAATATGGACCATATATATCAATTCTCCTAATTAGATCTAGACTATCCAAACAACAAGTGTGATACACAGGGATTTCAATAAGGTTTTGATGGGCATATTTTCCAATCAATTTTTATTGAAATATGGCCAAAAATTGTTGGAACTACAGATTTTAGTGATTGAGTCTGTATAATTTGAGTGCCTCAAGGATTTTTCAGGGTGGTGAGTCCATTTATAGATTCAAAAATGAAATTTAAACAATATAAATTGGTGATTTCACCAAGATCTATTTTGTTGGATTCGAGTGAAAATTTTCAAAAAATTGAATGTTTAGACAACGCCTATTAAAAATGGGAAAACATAAAAAAAAATGACCATTTCAATTTGGCTCTTACTACACCGTCCATCCATATCAACTTGGAATGAAGACACTAGAATTAGATATGGAAGTGGTTCCACGATCGTTCATTGGACTTGCTTTGCATATAGGCTCAATAATCGATGTGCTTTGACTTTATCTTATATTTGAGAATACACCGTGCATAATGCATGTGCCTCATCCCATTTCCACCAAAAAGTGGTGCAATGTTTGGAGGGATTACATTATTATTTACCTATACTTATCTTAATTTAACATTTTTGAAGAACTAAAATGCAACCCAGAGAGAGATCGAATATTTTTGAATAACTAAAATGCTTCCCAGAGAGAGATTGATTTTATGTTTGGTGTATTACAAGGGATAAAACCTCTTTATGTGTAAACCTTACCTTGAATTTCTTAGCATACAGGTTTGGAAATCAATGTGTTGTGACGTTATCTCATATTTTATAGTATTGCATGTTGAAAAATCTGATCACAAACAATTAGTCAATAATAAATTTAAACCTCCAGTAGTTATTCACCAATAAAGAAATGGAACCACATGAAATTTAATGGAACTATGAGAAAAAATACAAGTGACTAATCAATCTGAAAATATAGTAGCGGAAATAACAATGAATATTAGACAAAATCACCACATTTGACACAAGGAATTTATGGGCAATGCCCCTGGAAAAACCCACAGGGGGAAAAATAGTGAAGGAGATTTTCTTCTTATTGAGATCATAGGAAAAATTATGAGTTTACAACAACAACATAATCAACATTAAATACACAACAATTTCTCTCTCTAAATTTGCATAAAGCACCTTGATTTCCATGCCCAAACTATTTGTCTCAATTTATGTGCAATTGTATGATCCTATACAACAAAAATACAACAGTACGACCCTCAAACTTTGTGCACATATTTGACTGTATGGTGCAGTCCACAGCTATACAGATTCCACCTAGCATAACACCTTGGAAATTATGCCAAACATTAACAAAAAGTATGCCTTAATTTCTATGCTTTAACTCAGTTGTAGAAACCACAATAAATGTTATATGACCCACCTTCAGCTATTGTATGGTATAGGGTTATATTAAATGTTGAAAATATTCTTGGGATGTGTGCCAATCCATCCTGCTACTGGTATTTTTTCCTAAGCTCAACCTCTCTTGGAAAGTGTGCCTCTTCAACTTCCCTTCGAGCTCTCCTCAAAAGTGTCCCCCCCACTTCTCTCTCAAGCTCATTTTATGCATCTTTAATGCGTAACTTCCCTAACCCTTGGGCTTCCAAATAGATGAACTGTCAAGATTTGATATTTCCCTCTAGATATCAACGGTCATGAATTAATCGTTCGTTGAGTTCACTTCAATCACTTACGTGACCCAAAAGTCACAAAGTCACTTTTACCCATTAATTAATAAAAGGTTCAACTTGACTTTATAAAATCACTAGAGAGAATTATGCTCTATCTCTTCTACATGTTGAGCATTGGCAATACAAAAGTACCTCCGAGCTACCAAAATATAACACTCCCTATTAGCAAGGGAGGTACTTTGGATCCTCCACCTAGATTTGTCTTTAACCCCAGCATGTCCTCTGCTAATGTAGATTCTCCCACTGCACTGGAAGCCTCTTCTCCCTCTTAACTCAAAGCATATCCAATTATCTGCATTGAACTATGATCAAGAGACCTAATCATCCAAGGTCCTCCCTCTAAAGCCTCAACACTGTCAGACTCATGCTCCAGCCACCCACTGGATCCAACTACAGGATGACCAAGCACTCTATATAATCCCTCTAACCAGACACAAGGAAACACACTTGGGTCAAAATAGATTCCCTCTGGAAATAGGTACACCATTCCTTGAGACAACATAATCCCACATCCATCTATCTCAAAATAAAACATAGAGAGCAATTTCATTGGTAGTTTGGGAACATATAATACCTCATCCAACTCCAGATACCCTCCTAACTCCAGCTAGAATCTTACACTTCCAACACCATCTACAACTAAAACATGTTTGGTGCTCACCCCACACCCCACATAGCTTCATGATCTGATCTATGAAAAATTGAGGAATACAAACCTCATCCTCTTCATGTTTCGAGAGGCCCCATTATCTAAGAACCATGAAAGAGTGTTTGTACACCCTAGGCACCCAATACCTACAAGACACACCATCAAGGAAAACTCCTTCTTGAACTTTTTCGTGAACTCAACAACCTCAGTTGATGTTGATACATATGGCTCCTACCTCTTCTTCTTCTTGTTCGAACATTGACCTACATAATTTCCCAACCTGTGACATGCATAACATCTCACCTTACTCATGTCCTTATTCTTGCCATGAGAATACTTCTTTTACTTCTTCTTTGCTGCTACAAGGGAAACATTCTCCTCATTCTCCTCACCCTTTGATTGTATTCTACAAAGAGCCTCCTCACGAGTCTCTTCATGTATGAATTCATCCCACAATCTCTCCCAGTTGGGACAATTCTCCTTGGAGACAACACCCTTAACAAAGGTGTTCCACTTCTCTAAAAAAACATTCAGAGCAGTCCTAACCAATTATCCATCTGTTATAACCTCTCCAACTGTGCCAAGTTCATCATGAACTTGAGTGATTTTGGTGAGATATGAGGACACTTTTTCTATTTCATACATCTTTATGTTTCTCAACTTCTCTCTCAATACCATATTTCGATTTTCATTGGAACTTTGGTATAGCTTGGTCAAAGATGTCCACATCTTGTAGGCATTTTCTTTTCCAACAACATGGGGAATAATATGGTCCTTGATTGCATCAAGAATAATCCTCTCGGCCTTCATGTTATTCTTTTGGAATACTACCAAAATATTTGTATATGTAGGAACAGTGATTAGATCCAATTGTGTGTTGTTCACAAGGTCCCATAACTCAGCTTCCTCTAGCAACAAAACTATCCTCTCCTTCCAAGGACTAAATTTTGTTTCCCCATCCAACCTATCTTTGAACCTCAAGCTAGTAGCTATGACCTTATCAATTGAAACTCAGATCTTCCCCTTCCTTCTTCCAGGAAAAATTACTTTGCACTCACTTCAAATCAAGTGCCAAATATCTTGTTCGTTGAACCTCATAGCTCCTACTCTAATACCATGTTGAAAATCTGATCTCAAACACTTAGTCAATAATAAATTTCAACATCCTATAGTTATTCACCAATAAACAAATGGAACCACATGAAATTTACTAGAACTATGAGAAAAAATACAAGTGAATAAGTAATTTAAAAATATAGCAGTAGAAATAACAATGAACAGTAGAAAAAATCACCACATTTGACACAAGAAATTTCTGGGCAATGCCCCTGGAAAAACCCATAAGGGAAAAACCAGTCAAGGAGATTTTATTCTTATTGAGCTCATAGGAAAAAAATTGAGTTTACAACAACATCATAATCAATTAATAAATACACAAAAATGTTTATCTCTAAATATGCACAAAACACCTCGATTTTTGTGCCCAAACTAGTTGTCTCGATTTATGTGAAACTGTACGGTCTTGTACAACAGAAATATAGTAGTATGGCCCTCAAACTTTGTGTCCATATTTGACTGTATGGTACACTCCTCGACTGTACGGATTCCACCTAGCATAACAACTTGGAAATCATTCCAAACATTAACAGAAAGGCTTCCTCGATTTTCATGCTTTAACTCAATTGCACGAATAACAATAATGTTGTATGGCCCACCTTCATCTATTGTGTGGACATGGTTGTATTAAATGCTTAAAATATTCTTGGGATTCATGTCAATGCCCTTCTGTTGTTTCTCTCTTTTCCTAAGCTCAACCTCTCTTGGAAAGTGTACCTCTTCAACTTCTCTCCAAGCTCTCCTCAAAAGTGCGCCCCCCACTTCTCTCTCAATCTTCTTTTATGCATTTTTAATTTGTAACTGTGATAACCCTTGGTCTTCCAAAGAGATGAACAGTTAATATTAGATCTTACCCTCTAGAGATCGACGGTCATGACTTAATCATCCATTGAGTTCACTTAAATCACTTAAGTGACCCAAAAGTCACAAAGTCACTTTTACCCATTAATTAATAAAAGGCTCAACTTGACTTAATAAAATCACTTCGTAAACTCACTTTATAAAGTCACTAGAGAGAAATACACTCGGTCTCTTATACATGTTAAGCGCCAGCAATGCATAAGTAACTCCAAGATACCAAAATATAATACTCCCTCTTCGCGAGGGAGGTACTTCTAGAGCCTCCAACTAGATATGTATCTAACCCCATCATTTCCTCTATTGTTGTAGCCGCTCCCACTACACTGGAAGCATATGCTCCCTCTGAAATCGAAGCTTCTCCAACTACCTGCATTGAACTCTGATCAAGATACCTACTCATCCAAGTTCCTCTCTCTGAAACCTCAACACTGTCATACTTAGGCTCCAGCCACCCACTAGATCCAACTACAGGTTGACCAAGCACTTTGTACAATCTCTCCGACCGGACACCAAGCAACACACTTGGGTTAGAAGACATTCCCTCTGGATATAGGTATGGCATTCCTTGAGATAACACAATCCCACATCCATCTATCTCAAAAGATGACAAAGAGAGAAGTCTCACGATTAGTTTGGAAACATATAATACCTCAACCAACTCCAGATACCCTCCTGACTCTAGTTGGAATCTAACACTTCCAAATCCCTCCAAAGCTAAAACATGTCTGGTGCTCACCACACACCCCACTTAGCTTCCTGAGCCAATCTTTCAAAAACTGAGGAATACATACCTCATCCCTATCCTGTGTTGAGAGGCCCCACTATCCAAAAACCATGCAAGAGTGCATGTACGCCTTAGGCACTCAATACTTGTAAGACACTCCATCAAGGAAAAATTTGTCTCGAACATGTTTTTGAGCTCAACAACCTCAGTTGATGTTGATACCTCTGGCCCCTTCCTCTTCTTCTTGTTTAGACATTGACCTACATAATGTCCCAACTCGTGACGTGCATAACATATCACCTTACTCATGTCCTTCTTCCTTCCATGAGAATACTTCTTGTCCTTCTTCTTTGTTTCTATGAGGGAAACATTCTCCTCATTCTCCTCGCCCTTTGACTTTCTGCTACAAATAGCCTCCTCATGAGTCTCATCCTGTATGAATTCATCCCACCATCTCTCCTAGTTGGGACGGTTCTCCCTAGAGACAACACCCTTAACAAAGGTGTTCCACTTCTCTGAAAAACCATTCATAGTGGTCCTAACCAATTCTCCATTTGTTATAACCTCTCCAAATGTGACAAGTTCATCACAAACTTGAGTGATTCTAGTGAGATATGAGGACACTTTTTCAATCTCAAACATCTTTATGTTTCTTAGCTTCTCTCTCAATTCTCATTGTAACTTTGGTATAACTTGTTCAAATATGTCCACATCTTGTAGGCATTTGTTTTCCATCAACATGGGGAATAACATAGTCCTTGATTGCATCAATATTAATCCTCATGACCTTCAAATTCTTCTTCTGGAGTGCTTCCAAAAGAGTTTCATCTATAGGAACAATGATGGGATTCGATTGTGTGTTGTTCACAATGTCCCGTAACTCAACTTCCTTTAGCAACAAAACTATCCTCTCCTTCCAAGGACTAAAGTTCACTTCCCCATCCAACTTATCTTTGAAACTCAAGCCTATAGCCATGAATTTCTCAACTGAAACTCAATTATTCCCTTTCCTTCTTCCAGGAAAAACCCCTTTGCACTCACTACAAATCAAGTGCCAACTCTCTTGTCAGTTGAACCTAAGAGCTCATGCTCTGATACCATCTTGAAAATATGATCTCAAACACTTATTCGATAATAGATTTCAGCCTCATATAGTTATTCACCAATAAATCATTGGAACAATATGCAATTTACTGGAACTATGAGAAAAAATACAAGTGACTAAGCAATCTGAAAAATATAGCAGCAGAAATAACAATGAACAGTAGACAAAATCACCACATTTGACACAAGGAATTTCTGGGCAATGCCCCTGGAAAAACCCACAAGGGGAAAACCAATCAAGGATATTTCCTTCTTATTGAGCTCATAGGAAAAATTATGAGTTTATAATAGCAACATAATCAACATTAAATACACATCAACTTTTCTCTCTAAATCTACACAAAACACCTCAATTTCCATGCCCAAACTAGTTGTCTCAATTTATGTGCCATTGTGTGGTCATGTACAATAGTATGGACCTTGAAATTTGTGCCCATATTTGACTGAATGGTACATTCCCTAGCTATACAGATTCCACCTAGTAGAACACCTTGGAAATCATGCCTAACATTAACAGAAAAGCCACCTCAATTTCCCTGCTTTAACTCAATTGTACATAAAGTAATAAATGTTGTACGACTCACCTTCAGTTGTTGTACAGTACAGGGATGTACTAAATGATAAAACTCTTCTTGGGATGTGTGACAATCCCCTTTTGTTGTTTCTCTCTTTTCCTAAGCTCAACCTCTCTTAGAAAGTGTGCCTCTTCAACTTCCCTCCAAGCTCTCCTCAAAAGTGTGCCCCCCACTTCTCTTTCAAGCTCCTTTTATGCATCTTTAATGTGTAACTTCCCTAACCCTTGGTCTTCGAAAGAGATGAACGGTCAATATTAGATCTTTCCCTCTAGAGATCAACGATCACGACTTAATCGTCTGTTGAGTTCACTTAAATCACTTAAGTGACCCAAAAGTCACAAAGTCACTTTTACTCATTAATTAATAAAAGGCTCAATTTGACTTTATAAAATCACTTTATAAAGTCACCAGAGAGAAATATATTCGGTCTCTTCTACATTCTGAGCGTCGACAATGCAGAAGTACCTCCAAGCTACCAAAATCTAACGGTGTATGCATATGCCTCATCTTCTCGTTCTACATTTATGATTTTGTTTTTACCCATGCATGTGCCTCATCTTCTCATTCTACATTTATGATTTTATTTTCTATCACTTCCATGCAATTCAATGAAAATAAAATGAGTTAGATTATTAACAAGTAGAGAAAAGTTGTGAAATGGAAATAAAATGAATTACATTTTGGATAATTAACAAGGAGAAAGTTCTGAAATGTTTGCAAGTCAGGCAAGAGGGTTCTATCACGATAGTGCAACTCGGATGGTAATTGATTTTATGTTGGGATGGTATTATTTTCTTTGTATTTTTAAAATATTTGGCAATGTAGATTTATTTTAATTTGAATTATCAAATATGAATCCATCCAGTCTCTCCATGCTTATATCTTTTAAAAAGGTTTGTACCGGAATAAATTTAATCTCCTTTGATACTTTTTTTCCAGTAGAAAATGACTCAAAATTATATTAAGTATAATTTCTTTTACAATGCAGTATCTTGCCTAACAATACAGATGAGTGGGACCCGCCAATGAGGATTTACTACATCAAATATAGAGAAGAAATAAATCTGTAAATGCCAAGGCTTACTCCTTCAAACTAAAATGAGGTAACGCGCACAACAACTAGAAACAAAAAACAAAAAACTCATGTTTCACCCCACTTCTCCTTGAAGTAACTCAATCATTCACTGCTCAAAGAGCTCATGCTTCGAAGATATTTAGGTGAGAATGTGGGCTCTCTTCCCCATTTTCCCAGTGAAATACAGACAACATCCCTTTTAGTTCCTTAAGCGCCCTTTTAGAAAGTAAATATGCTTCTTTATTGTGCTCCCTGTGAACATGCTTATAACTGGAATTTTTCATATTTTTTGCCAGTTCCAATGTTTTAAACTTCTAGCCTTCTATGTTAACTACATTGAGCTGACTTTTTTGATTTATCCAGTCGATTATCACCTTCGAATCCCCCAAAATAAGTATTTTATCTATCGCCCAAAGTGTAGCCAATGAGAGTGTTGCCCACAACCCCATTAGCTCAGCCTTTGCATTGGTCCCCACACAACAGTTTAGGTACCATTTTGTTATCCTCTTATCATGAGTTCTGAAAATGCCCCCAACTGCACAACAACTTCCATTAGAGAGGGCGGCACCATCAAAACAAGCCATTGTCACCCCTTTAGGTAGAGTCAAATCACACACTCTGTTTATGTTCAGTTTCTTAATAGAAGGCTGCCAATTAAAAGAGGTTGTGATCCTATGAACAACTGAGTCAATTGAGGGGTTGAGGTCTTCAAAAAGCGATTTGTTCCTCTCAATCCAAATCTGCCATCAAGAAATAGCTACCATACTAGCCGGAGCAGAGATTTTTGTTGTCCACTTATAAAAGAAATCGGATACTGAGTTACCCTCCCATAGGAAATTTAAATGATAAAAATTGTATAACTTTTGCCAGATCGCTTGAGTGAAGGAACAATGAACAAATAAGTGGACTATCGACTCAGAGTTGGCTTTGCAAAGATTACAAATACCTGGACCAGCCCAACCACACCTTTGAAACACCTCCCAGGTGAGGATTTTGTCAAAAACGGCTAGCCAAGCAAATAAAATTATTTTAGGTTGGATTGGCCACCTCCAAATCTTTGTAATCAACATTTTGTCGGAAGTGAAATTTAGGGGMGAAATGAGTGCCCTGTAGAGATTTGCAGCCGAGACGATGCCCGACCCATCCCCTCCAGCCCATAAAAGGGTGTCCTCGACATTCCTGAGTGAAATTCTGGCCTCTTTCAAAGCCACTGTATAGGACCTCCATTCGACTGCTTGTTGTTCAGAGAGACTTAAAGACTCGCTAGAACGCCACTGTTCATGAAAACGTGACCGCCTGTCAGTTAAGCTCACCTGGGCTAAAAAGGAGGAATGAGTTTGTTGCAGTTTCAAAACTAAAGCATCGGATAATAGAGAGCAATCGTTCAAACCACCGATTTTATCCCTGCCTATGTGGATCAAAGTACCCGAACTTGGAACCCACCATAACCAATGCAGAATGACACCTAAATTCTTCGTCGGACCGTTCCAGAAATTAGACGATTTTTTCTACAAATGTTATGCCTTCGGATCCAATCAATGAAGGAGGAATTCCCCAGATACTTGCCCTGTAGTACTCTGTTCCAAATTTTATTGACATTAAGTGCTCTCCAAAGGGTGCTAGCGATTAGAGAGGAATTGAAATAAAACAATTTTCTGAGCCCCCAGCCACCATTGTGTTTGGGCCTTGTCAAGAGATCCCATTTGCAAAGAGGGAGACAAACCTTTGTCCTTTGTCCACTCCACAGAAAGGTAAACATCAATTGACGGATTTTGGTTAAAGTAGCTCTTGGAATGACTTCCATAGACATCCAAAAAACAGACTAACTCTCCAAAACTGCTTTAACCAGGATTAATCTGCCTCCCAGTGATAACCATTTATTACACCAAAGCCCAATTTTATTTTCAATCTTTGCCACCAGCCAGTCCCAGTCTTTAGTTTTAGAATCTCCCAGCCTTAAATGGTAACCCAGTTACTTGAAACCTAAACTTAAATCTGCAAAGGTAAAAGGTAAGAAGGCCTTAAATTGTGATAGCTCTGACTCCTCTAGCCCCCAATAATGTACTGTAGTCTTTGTAAAGTTTATGCTTAGACCTAAAACACGACAAAAAGCTTGTAGAATATCAAAGATAACTTTCCAATCCTTCAGTTCTGCCTTTGACAAAACAAGAACATCATCGACAAACATAAGGTGGGTGGTCTTCAAAAATTTTGTAACCTGAATCCCTGATAAATTATGATCAGCACTACCTCTGGAAAGCATCAAGCTTAGGCCTTCCATAACCAAGATAAACAGGTAGGGGGATAAAGGGAATCCCTAACAAAGCCCCCTCCTGCTTTTGAAGTGATCCAACGCCTCCCCATTAATCAAGACTGAAAAACTAGCACTGGAAACACAACTCATAATCCACCCTGTTAGCTTTACCCCAAAACCTGTTGTGAGTAAAATTAATCTTAAAAAATCCCAATCTATGCTATCGAAGGATTTTTTGAGATCTAACTTTAGTACTAGAGATTTAAGATTTTTTTTTTAATGCTATGTAGACTCTCATGTGCCGTATCAACTGCGACCTGGATTCTTCTACCCTTTAGAAAGCCTAGTTGTTCCAGGGAAAGAAACTTGGACAAGATCGGCTTGATTCGATTTGCTAGGACTTTGGAGATCACCTTATAGATAAGATTGCATAAAGAGATAGGGCAGTAGTCATCTAAGGTCTGAGGTTTGTTTTTTTTCGGAATCAGTGCCAAAAAGGTGGAGTTAATCCCTCCACAAAATTTACCCTTTGTCCTCATATCTTCCACCATTTCTAGTAGATCAATTCCCACAAGATCAAAGAAAAAAGTGAAAAACTCAGTGGTCCACCCATCTGGACCTGGGCTTCTTTCTTTTTAATTTTTTTTTAAAATAGATTTTAATTCTGCCAGAGTGACCGGCTTAAAGAGAGCTAGAGCTTCGTCCTCTTCCACCATCCTAGGAAAGAGATTGGTTATCCTAGTCAATTCTGTAAAGTTTGTGGCATCTTTGGCTTTGAAAAAATGTTTAAAGTAGTTAATTGCCTCCTCTTTAATCTCTTCCTGTTCAGTTATACTATCCCCATTTTCCTTTTGTAATTCCCATATATGTTTTTGATTTTTGTTGTAGCTGGCCAAATTATGGAAAAATTTTGTGTTGGAATCTCCACTTTGAATCCAAATAGCCCTGCTACGAATGCGCCAAGTTTCTTCCTCATTTCGCAACTGTCTATTCCTCTTTGACTCCAAATGACGGAGATGCCTTTCCTCCTCCAAAGATAATGGATTCTCCACTGATTTTAAGATGAGTTGCTTGATATCAAATTCCAGATTCTCCAAAAAAAGGCATTTATGCTTCTTGACTTCTACTTGCCAGATTTTTGTTTGTCGTTTGAGCTCTTTAAGTTTCCAGATTAAACGTAATTGAATGTTACCTTCTTTCAAATAATGAGGATCCTTCCAAAATAAATGTACCATCTTGACAAATTTAGCCTCTTGTAGCCAAATCGAATTGAATTTTAAAGGATACGCTTTATATAAAAGGTGCATTCTCCAATTGGATAAGAATCAGAGCATGGTTTGAGATAAATGGGTATTCTACCCATGATCTCGAAAGACTGGAAGAAGCTAATAAACCTTTTGCTATTAAACCTCTGTCTAGCCTCTTTGCTATTGAATTATTTCCAGATCTGTCGTTTCGCCAGGTAGGGACCAACTTCAAAGGCTTGATGTCGACCAGCTTTTGTGAAGAGATTAAATTCCTGTAGAAATCCTTATTTGTACCAGCAACAAATGGGCCTCCCCAGTGTTCATCCGATGATAAAATGAAGTTAAGATCACCCGCAGCGATGAGATTTGGAGTTTTAAGAATGCCACTAGTAGCTAACATACTCCAGAAATTTTTCCGGTCTACACAAGGCCCATAGATGTTAAGAAACGTCAGCTCCTTTCTTGTAGAAATACAAAAACCTGTTAGAAGAATACCTCCTACCGACAAGAAAGGGACAAGATCAAAAGCAATAGGGTCCCACGCAACAAGAAGGCCGCCTGATGCTCCCAATGAGCTTACCGTTGTCACAGCCCAGGAGGGATGGAGGTGGAGCAAAAAATTACGATCTCTTTGTTCGTCTATGAGGGTCTCCTGTAAAAAGAGTATATCCGGCTTGGTGCGATCGAGTAATCTGCGAACTGAGGAAACCTTGAGGGTGCCTCCTATCCCCCGAATGTTCAAAGAGAGCAAAAGCATCATTTAGCCCTTGCTAGGGTCTTCATTGCTCTAAGGGCCCCTGTGTCCGGAGAAGATTGAGGAAAAATGTCAGAATTACTACTAGAAGCCACCTACTTCTTTCTAGCGCTTCTAGTCTTAATAGGAGATAGTTCTGAAGCAATGCCGCGTGACCAAGAAAAAGATTTTTGCCCCTTACCTATAGCTGAGGAAGAGCCAACATCTCCACTAATTTCAATAGTTTCTTTGCCCAGGAAGATTGGCAAAGGAATCAGATTACTAGCCTCACTAATGTTTGGTACTAAGGAATCAAGGGTTGTTGTGAGGGCAGGGTCAAGCTCCTCTGGCTCCTTGAAACCAACCAATATAGTATTGTTTGGGAGTGACTCGTTCATCAATATGACTTCAGGCCCAGGGCCCAAATCTGTGGAGAGTGCTAAGGTAAGGGAAGGGAGGGATAAGGTTGAAGGCTGCTGGGGTTCAGAAGCTAGAAAGGTAGTAGGCTGTGAAGAAGGCTCAGTTGAAAATGGAGTGGATAGAGGAGGGGAAGCAAAGAAAGAATCCACTCTAGTATGGTTAGGTGAGGGGTCAGCCGACCCAAATAAAGTAGTTCTGATTAAAGGAGAAGAAGCTAGAAACCTATCTGACTTATTCAGAGCCTCCTTCTCCTCAGTAGACAAGGACTTAAACAGGGAAGGGCAGAGAAGTTGTATCTTACCAGTTAAACTAGATCTCGGCTCAAAGGTAGTAGAGGCTACCTCACCAGTCGAGTCGTGAAAAAAACTCAAAGAAGGATCAACATATGTATAATCCGGAGGGCTTCTCTGTAGGTTAGAGTCTTCAAAAGAATTTTCAATCACAAACCCTGGATAGTCCCATCGGAGGTGACCCGTCTGGAGACAGTTGTTGCAGCGAAAAGGCACTCYGAGATAATCGAGCTTTTGTGCTATCCTCCTGCCTCTCCACTCTATCTCCAAAGTTTCCGGCAGCCCACTATAAATGTCCATCTCCACAAGTACTTTGCCTATTTCCCTCCCAGGGTCAGAAGGAAACTTTAAATCCAGTGATAYAAATTTCCCCAAAGAGTTGCCAATAGCCCTTAAGGCTCCTTCATTCCAAAGATACAGTGGGAGACCTGGTAAGAGTACCCAAAGGTGCCTATACTGGAAGTGGTCAGTATCCGGGTTGAAAGCAATTCTCCAGCATTTGAGCATCAGACTGCTCCCCCAAAATACCCACAGAGAGCTCAAAAGGAGAGTTGCATCCTCAGGAGAAGAACAAATAAAACCAATCCAGCCTTTTGTGAAAAATATAATCTCAGGAAGGTAGCCTAGGAGGGGTAACCACTGGGCTTTAATCCAGTCTTCCAGAGAAATTTTACTCAGTGATTTGTAGGAGATCCGACCAACAAGGCCACAGAGTGCCATTCTGCAAGTCTGTTCTAAGCCCACATCGCTACCTATCACCAAACGTTTTGCCTTCCTATTTGCTTTCCAAGTCTTTCTAGAGCAAGGGTCAAACTGCACTTGTACACCAAGTTCCTTGCGTCCCCTCCGAGTGGGAGAAGGATCATAGTGATCTTTGTTGTTCAGGGTCGAGATATAGTCAATGCAAGGGTTTCCTAAGGGCACGTTAACAGGTTCAAGTGAAGGAGGACTGAGTAAAGCGGAAAGAGGAGGGCAAGCCAAGGAACTAGATGAGGGGGAAG
This sequence comes from Picea engelmannii, assembly GCA_009831015.1. Taxonomy (NCBI): domain Eukaryota; kingdom Viridiplantae; phylum Streptophyta; class Pinopsida; order Pinales; family Pinaceae; genus Picea; species Picea engelmannii. Next base: position 22,368 of record ML811101.1, on the reverse strand, counting down.
ACCAGTTAATAGAAGATGTAGTGCCCCCAGGAATCTTTTTCAACCTGTCCACCTTGTCAAAGAGGCCCACTTGTTTCCAAGTATTCTCATCTTCCGAATTCATCAATGAAGCGACCTTTCCTTCCGTGTTGTTGGTGAGACTGTTCATGATGGCCCACCTGCTGCCTGTCAATCTGACACACTTGAAATTTACAAGCACACTGGATTCATCAATGAAGCGACCTTTCCTTCCAGTGTGTTGTTGGTGAGACTATTCATGATGGCCCACCTGCTGCCTGTCAATCTGACACACTTGAAGTTTACAAAACAACAGAGCACAAGGCGACAAAGACTAAGAAAACTACAGTGCTGAAGGCTACAAAGACTAAGAAAACTACAGTGCTCAAGGCGACAAAACTACAGAACAGTGACCGGTAAAAAAACAAAAACCAGTTCTGATCACAAGTAATCCCTGTCTCCCTTCAAAACGCCAGCACAGTAAAGACAGGAAGGGTCTTTGTAGCTCGAGAAACTGGGAAGGAAGTAAACTACAGAGCACAAGGCGACAAAAACGAAAAAAAACTCCAGAGCTCAAAGGTGAAAAAACTACGGAGCAGCGACCGGGAAACAAGGAGGCAAGTAGAGCTAAGGGAAGGATAAACCAAGTAAAACGGACAAAAAACACACCGCAGATAGGAGAGACCACTGAATTCACTGAATCTCCTTTGATACTTGATAGATTCCGGTATTAAAAATTGCATATCTCCCTCCCTATACTAAACTGTATAATACACCTCTCCAAGCAATTAAAATTTTAGATAAATCTTTTATAGTCTGTCTCTGTATTCTTATATCTGCTTTTGGCAAATATTAAGTTCATAAATTTTCCACTATTATATAATAGTAACAAGGTTGGGTTACAATACTATGATGCAATCGAACTAATAGTTTTTGTATGCCAGGTTTAGTCAAGCAATCACATATGATTCAAATTTCATGTGCTTTTATAGCTGAGAGGAATGAAGTGCTCATAGGACTTAAGTATGCTATTTATAAACAGAATTTTAAAATAAAATATTTGATTTTAAATTTGAGCCCCAGTTATGGAATTTATGTTAATGGTTAAATTTGACATCTAAACATCACTGCATTTTGATCTATATAAAACACCGGTAAAACAATCAGCCCATCTTTATAACAGAAAATGGTAATAAAATCACGTTGCGGGTTGTCATTTCATTAATGGTTTCAATGGATAAGTAAGAGATAAGTATTTATAATATAAAATGGGAAGAAAATCATATTAGAGGTTTTCATTTCATTAATGATTTCAATAGATAAGAGATAAATATCTGATAAATGTTCAAATTTGGTTTTATGTATTTAAATAGGAGTCAATGGCTTCCCTGTGGAGGACTGAGACTCATCGCTTGATGAAGCGCTAAATGATACATAGCGTATAAAAATTTTCTCTGAAAATTTTTGGTACTTACTTGAGGCTATAAGGTATTTGTGAAGCACTATTCTCATATATTGCAGTTCATTCTAGTGTAAGGGGAAAACATAAAATTTCAGATGTTCCACTAATATGGATGAATGACATTGCATCATCCTTCTCAAGGATTATTAGACAATTAAAGCTTACAGTATGATGTCTCTGTGATAATGCAGGGAAGGTTCAGATATCCTTGGATTTTATGGGTGGTTGCTTATGGATAACTTTGAATGGTCCTAAGGCTATACATGTCAATTTGATTTTCATTATATCGACTTTAAATTTGGTTTAAGAAGGTATCCTAAAGCATATGCTCATTGGGATAAAAGATTCTTGTTGAAATGATTGGTATACAAGGTTTCTAGAAGAATAATGAAAAGCTTCGACATTAATATTTTTAAATTGATGTTATGTAATTTTTTTTTAATTTTATTATTATTATTATTATTATTTAAAATTTTATTATTATTATTTATATAATTTTATAATAATGGTAAATTTTACTATTATAAGATGATGTTTTTCAATTATTATTATTTATATAATTTTATAATAATAGTAAATTTTACTATTATTTTCAATTATTATTATTTATATAATTTTATAATAATGATAAATTTTACTATTATAGTTATTTATATTAATATAAATTTATTTTAATTTATATTTATTAAATAATGTGAATAATTAAAAAGCAATCAATTGTAAATTTATTCATCCTTAAAAATATATCATTAGTCTATTGAGTCAGAGTTAGGTTGGTCATAATTTTTACTTTCTAAAAAAAATATGCCATTTATCATAATTAGCAATAATTAAGAGAGAGCTATCAAATTTATAAACTAGATTTTTAGCATGAATAAAACAAGACAATTTATATTGGTTGTGCTTCATCACGGATTTTCATGGGTCCCTCAAAACTCTGACCTCACACACAACTCTCCACATTAAAGTCGGTTCCACTTGTAGTTGATCAATGCTAGCAAGGCTCTGGCAATCAACCCTGAGTGGACTCTCCACAACCCTATTACATTCTAGATCCAAATTTTGCAATTTCTTCAAGGCACCCTCGTTGCCAAAAGATCAGCTACAAAATTGGATAATCTTTGGACATGTGAGGGTACAAGGGTGGGTATGGAATTGAGGGTAGATGAAAGGTGTTCCAAGTTTCTCTCAAGGCACCAATTATCAGATATTTTACAAGGAGACAATCCCATTTTCAGTTTTTGAAGCATTCAGTTTATGATATATGAGTTACCTTCCATAACTAGCTTAGAGAATTATTGTCTGATTGTGATGTGCATACCATATTCATGGGCATGTAACTCAATTGCATTATTGCTTTCAATTCTCATCAATCCATCGTAGATCCATAGGATTTCTCCTTGCTCATAATAGATAACTCATCCATAGGCAACGAAGTCAAGCTTCCCTTTTGACACTTAATCAAAGTTGCATTTGAGGAATCTAAATGGGGGCACAAACCAATTTTACAAGATCGAAGCGCATGGTGTCCTGATCGAGAGGAGAGGGAGATGACCAGGTGGAGAGTAGTTCCAAGCCTTCAATATTAATCCTTCCCTTTCATCATCTTTCCAATAATTAGTGGAACATGTCTTCATCCACGGAGTCTCCATGATATTAGTTTTGATTGTTCTCTAGACACCATCTATTCTCTACTGAGTGTCTTTGAAAATTCACTTGTTACATTCTTTCTAGGTTTCCCAAAGCAAGAAACCAAGGAACAATTGCCAAATCCGATTAAGAATTTGATTGGTAAAGGCCTCTTTGTTCATGTTGTCTATGGTTGTTATCACACTACCACAATTGCAATTAGAGTGTCTAAAGAGGGTTTCTCCTCTATCCCGTAGATCCAGAGTGAAGGGGAAAATGTTGAGGAGGTGCCCATTGGATTCTTCTTCCTGTAAGAATAGGACACTATAAGATGGTCCAACAAAGCCTCTTTTGATTAACTGGTTCTAAGTTAGTATTTTTCCTCTGGCCACCATCCACAGAAAAGGAGAAACCTCGGGCCATAGGTTTTGAGTCCATATTTTCACCAAAATTTCTCCCTTCGAGAGAGTGTCATATTTGGTAGCAATATGGTAAGATTCTTTTAAAGTAAAGTTTCCTCCTAATTTGTAACCTCATCTAAGTTTTTTTGGCCTTGTTTTGATTTTTAGACTTCTTTGTTGAAGTGTTTCCCATAACCCATCCCATCCTTGATCCAACTGAGTGTCAGTCCATTTCTCTTTAGCTTTACACTACCTCCATCTTGATTCAGGGTTGGATTGATCACATTATTTATGAATGTACAACTGATGGTGGATATAAATAATTGTGTACAAACTCTAAAATTGATAATCATTGCATATCTTAGGAAGTTGTTGCCATGATCATCCTACAAGAGGGATAATTGTCCATCCCTTACCTCCAAAAAATAGTGATTTTGGATTAACTCTTTGTTGGCATATGCATGGTTTCATATCATTGATCCTTATTTGTCCCCTTCCATTTGATTAAATATTGTTCCTCTATACTACCACATATTTTCTTCTCCAAAGTGTTCCCCATAGGTCCTTGCCCCAATGATCTAGTGCCACCATATATTGGTGCGAAAGGAAGAGATGGTAATTTTTCGATATCAGAGGCCTAGACCTCCAACTAGCTTGTACAAGCACACCTTGTCCCATGTTAATAATTCCCACTTGCATTCTGTAGATGTGCCTCCCCATATAAATGATCGTTGGATCTTTCTAATATCTTTTAGAATGTACTTGGGTGCTACCAAGACTGAGAATAAGTAGAGCAACATAGCTTGAAGTATTGATTTCTCTAGACTCAACCTTCTAGACAAATTAAGGGATCTAAAGGTCTAGATGGAAAACTTCTTTTCCAATTTGGAAAGAATATCTTCTTAAGATACATTGCATAGAGAATTCTCAACTAGGGGGTCACCCAAAAATTTGGAATGGAGGGTGCCTCTTTGGAAACCAAGAATCCTAATCACATTTCTCTAAACTACTACGAAAGTATTGAAAAGGAAAATTTGGGACTTACCTTGATTGATAGAGGTGCCATAAGATTCCATTAACTAGTGCAAGACTCTTTTGATAGCTAAATCTTCTCGTTCCATAGGGTTTCCCATTAGAAGAGTGTCATCCACAAATTGTTGATGAGTTGTGGTAAGGTCATCCCTATGAAATTGTAGTCCCTTGGTTTTGTTTTGTTCCAATGCATCTTTAATGTTTCGCCCCAATCCCTTCGCCATGAGTATGAACAAAAATGAAGAGAGAGGGTCTCCTTAACCTGATTCCTCTTGTGGGTGAAAATTTTACCAATGGTGAGGCATTTACCAAAATGGAGAAGAATGTTGAGGAGGTAAGAATCATGACCCAATTTTTCCACTCATTGGAGAAACTTAATGCTAATAGAGTTTATTGAATGTACTTTCAATTGAGCTTTTCGAAGGCCTTAGACATGTCCAAATTGATTAGCAATGTTAGCTTATTAATGACTTTGAGTGGATGGATCACTTCATGGGCCAAGGTGATGCCATAAAGTATCTACCTTCCCTCCACATAAACTAATTGTTCTGGGGAAACCAACATGGGGAGAAGAGGTTTTAAATGATTGGTCATTACCTTGGTAATAGTTTTGTATATAACATTACATGGGAAGATAGGATGGAAATTGATGGGATCATTAGCTTTTTCCTCCTTATATATGAAGGTGAAGAAAGTGGAATTCAGTGTAGGAATGACCCCTATTATGTACCTTGAGTCCTCCATTGTTTCCCAAACCTCTTGTTTGGGTACATCCCAACAAGCGTAAAAAAAATCAATAGTGAAGTCATCAAGCCTTAGTGCCTTTCTCACCATCATCTCCATTAATTCCTTTTCAACTTCCTCCTTGGTGATTTCCCTCATTAGGATATTGTTCTACTCATATGTTACCAATGATGGGATATGTTGGGTTATCTGTTGAATGGCCTCTATGAGATCATATTATGGCTCAATGAGTAGAGATTGGTGGAATGCAACCAGTTCAACCTCAATGTCCACATAATTAGTTTATTTTTGGTCATTCCTTCTTTGAAGGGAGGTGATTTTGTTGTGGTTGCAATGTTGAATCATTGAATTATGGAAGAATTTAGAGTTCCTCTCGCCTTTTTTTAGCCATTGCACCGTATATGTTTTCCTCCATAAAATCTCTTCTTGTTCATATCTTCGAACCAGCTCTTTCTACAGTGATGATTCAACCTGAATGAGGTGCTCTCAGTACCCCTCAATAATGATTTGTTGTTATACCTGGGTCACATTATCTTATAACTCTCTTTCGGCTTGAAAAATATCCCCCAAAAATGTTTTGTTCCAGATTTTGAGATGTCTTTTGAGGTATTTTAGTTTTTTTTGGAATCTATACATCCTTGTGCCTCTATCCACTACTACTTTTTACCACCATATACAAATATTCTCTTTGAAATCTAGGTGCCCCAACTAGAATTTTCAAAGTGGAATGGGAATAGTTGCAGTCTCCCTACAATGTTTAAGTATAAGTTGATTGGCCAATTATCAAAGCATGTGTTGGGTAGAATATATGCTTCTATATCCAAGACTAAATTAATTATGGATTCTGAGAGTAGGCATATTCCTAGTCTAGAGGAAATTTGATATGATCCCCATATTTTATTGTTCCGAGTGTGAATTCCATTGATTGTTTCTATGTCAATGAGGTTAAGACCATGAAAAACCTCCTTGAGACACTCACTATATACATCAAGGCATCATATGCCTCCTCATTTTTATTTCAATGAGGAAATGATATTGAAATGAACTTCTATAATCCAATGGTGTTCTCTTACTATCTCTTGCAATGCCTGTATATTCCTTAGAAAATATGTTTATGCTATAATAATTGAGGCCCATATACATTGGTGATATATCATGTTTTGTCAGTTCCAATCAGTTGAAAACTTGATGAGATAGTGTTTTTCATTGCAAATAAGTCATTCATAACTATATCTATCGAATTCCAAAGTATATCTAGGCCACCTGCAACACCTCTTCCATCTACCTCTACTGTATTTCAACCTTTCTAGTGGTGATTTGCAATGTTATTATGAGTTCCACTAAAGCACTTAGATTCGTGTATCATCATAATAGTAGGTTTTTCTACATTAATTGTGTTTCACAACAACCTACATTTACCTTTACCATTGATCCCTCTCATGTTCCATGTGAGAATATTAATTGATAACCATGGGATGGGTTGGGAGGAAACATATCTGTTATGAGGCCATACTGCCCTAAATTGACTAATTGCTCACCAATTTCTTGAAGTAATTGTTGATTATTTTTCCTTTCACATTTCTTCTCCTCTTTGGATGGTTTCTTGGTCTTATTTATCTTGGAATTTTGGTTTCCCATGGTTGAGGAAGAGCCTTTTCCAATAGGTGTAGAAATTTATTAGATCTTTCTTTTCCTTAGGGCTTCTCTGAGGAGTTGCAGTTGTTGTGTCGAAATAGAGTTTTATTCCTTACGATTGCAGAATTCAACTATGCTTTGAAGATCCAACTCCCTTATATCCATGTCCTCTCCCTCATCATAGTCCATTATTTCATCATCACATGCCATGGGTATAACTTCCTTTGTTCCTCTGTTGCTTATGACTAGTTCTTTTGTTTTGCACCTCTTGGCTTTTTTATTCCAGGGGTTCCATAGGTTGTTATGAGGGACTCCTATGATCCTCTTCTAGGTCAACATTATTCACATGATTTTCCTTCAGATTGAGAACATCGAAGTTGTTTCCGGTGAATTCTCCTTTAGAGGGTTCATTAATTATGGGTTTCTTTCTTGACCTTCTCTTGTTGGCCACTTTTGTGAAGCCCTACGAATCCTCATTACCCTTTGATCTGAGAAGCTTTTTGGGGGCATTGAGAGGTAGTTCTTTGAACATATGCCCATGTTCATGGAATTTATGGCATCTGAATGTGATGTGCTCATAATCAATGATTTGCATCCATTCCAAATCTTGATAAATGAGACATATTGATTCTGGAATTGCAACCGACACATTCATGTATACATAGATGTGATCATAGGATGTATATATGTTAAATTTTATGCTATTATTATGTTACTTTCAATTTACTAGATAACAATAGCAAAGACAGGATCACTGAGAGAAACACAATCACAAGAGTACATAAGCATTTATCCTGGGAAACCCTCAACGGGAAGAAAACCCARCAAAACTTCCTTAATATAGATAGCCAATACAATGCCAAGATAATGAACCAAACAACAGAGAATATCCAACACTGAGCAACACRCCTCTCTCTCTTCCTTCTTCCGGTAATCGACAACTGTAGCTTCCTTCAAAACTTGYGCACTAGATGAGTGAGTTGAGTGTGTGTTCAAATGAGGGACTGGCCTCTCTTGTTTATACAATTCTGGCACATGTGGAAGTGTCTCTTCAATGGCAGGGCCGACTTCTTCTTCTGGGTGGTTATAACCACCTTTAATATATTCTGGGGCCTCTTTAATATATTCTGGGGCCGACTTCTTATTTAGCCTATTACAATTAGGGTTTGACCAATCCGCAAAAGGGGATTTGGTCAATTACAATGACTAACATGATTAATCCACAAAAGGGGATTGTTCTAATCAATAATAAATATATTTTATCTTTATCCACAAAAGGGGATAAGAATATTCTTTGCAGTTACACAATATTTTAACACTCCCTCTTAACAAGAAGGATATTCTTTATCTTTTGATAGGTCACTGGATGTCGACATCAACTAGGTAGCARCATCCACTGGATAACATAATCAACTGGGTAACATCATCAACTGGGTAACATCATCAATTGGGTAACATCATTAACTGGATAACTGGAGGCATACACTTGGTCATCTGGCATCATGATCACTAACTGGCATATCTATAAATCATCGAAAGTTTTGTTCTCTTTATCTTCGTGCAGAAGATACTCTTTCTTTCTTTCATCTTCACGTAGAAGATACTTCATTCTTATCTTCACAGAGAATATATCTTATCTTCACAGAGAAGATATCTTATCTTCACATAGAAGATATTCTATGAGTTTCTCCTTTCCTTTTATGTTTTCCCTTCTCTTGTAGTCATATATCTCACCCATCCACTGGGGAGGACTACTACCATAGCTTCACTCCTAGTCATCCCACATGAACTAGAGAAGCTAAGATGCTATCCTAGGCAATACTAGACTCCCTTTCCATGATCCACACGGGATCTCAACACAAACCTCAATAGCCAACTAACCATTCCACATGGTCAAGGTCTGTGTTCTAGGATTCTCAATCCTTGGCTAGAGGAGAGTATCTTCCTGCTACCCCTTGGAGAAACATCCACATTCCTCTCTACGAGGGTCGTCACACCCCTCTCTACGAGGGTATTCTAGCATGTCCCTAGAGTATCCAAAACTCAATACTTGAACAGAGGCCAACCTTGGCAAATTTCTCATTCCCCTTCTCTACGAAGGTCTCTTCCTTCTCTACGAAGGTCTACCTATGGGATTTCTCATTCCTTCTCTACGAAGGTCTCTTCCTTCTCTATGAAGGTCTAGCTATGGGATCTAAGAGAATCTCTTATGGTCCAAAATATTTCAATGGTATAATACCATGCTACCCATCTACTGGGCACCATCCATCTACTGGATAGCTTTCATCTTGATCAAAATATCTGGGCACCATCTATATTCTTTTCTAACTGCATCAAATCACGATCCTTCATTTCGAACTCGGAGACATGGCTCCCTCTTGCACCAAACTAAGAGCTTCTAATCATCATCCTTGAAGTTTTCTTTTGTAATATCACGGGTTCCTTCTTGAGTTCGAATATTTCTTTCTTTCTGTCTTCATACTGGATCAACCTGCTCCCTCTGCATCTATACGAACGGTACTAGAGAAACCTGTAGTTTCCTGCATTTCATCCACTATATCTAAGTATCCATCTTTTTCTTCATCTTGAATATTTTTGTTCTGCTTTTTTAAGAGCCTCCTGCTCCTATATGAATATCGGATATTGTCTGGTCTTCACTGACTGTCACCATATCATATGTCCTTCTCGTGTTGTCTAACTCCTGCAATTCATGGCATAAGTTATTTCTTCCGAGACTTGTAAACTTACTTATAGTATGCTTTCTTTGTCACTCTCATGAGTGATCATACATGAAATAAATATGTTATCTCTTTCTTCGTCCTCTTCTTTGATACTTCCTTCATAAGTCTGCATAGACACTGAAATAAAATGAGGTTAATTAACATTCTCACAAAAATATAACTTGTAATGATAAAGTATTGAAGTAAACAAGATACTAGAAATAAACATGAATACTTATCTTTTGTTTTTGTGTGGGGAGGCTCCACAGATTCCACCATTTGCTATCTTTCTTCAAATCAACTATCTTCAACTTAAAGTGCATAATCCTTAATTTCTGCTAAAGCTTTCTTTGAGGGAGGAGATTCCTCTTCCTCTGTCACATGTGCTTGATGCTTTTTTTTCCCTTTTCCTTGAGGATGGTCATAGGAAAAGTGTCCCAACTTTTGACAGTTGTAGCATCTGATCTTTGAAACATATTTCTTCTTGTATGGAACTCTTACGGAGTTAGATTCTTTATTGTTCCTTCTGAAGGAAATTCTTTTCTTCTTTTGAACTGTATGAGCTTCCTCTTCGTCAACAATTAATCTCTTATGTTGGTATGTAAGTATAGATTCTTCATGTGTGCAATCTGCCCATAACTTATCAAACTTGGGTAACTTGCTTCTTGCACACACTCCTTGTACAAAAGGAATCCAAAATGTTGGAAACCCATTTAGGGCTGTGGTTACAAGATCCTTGTCACTAATGACATCTCCAATAGCTGCAAGTTGATCTCTTGATCTGAGAAACTCTCATAAGGTAGGATGTGACAGATTCTGAGTTGTCCATCTTCATATTACAAAGTTGATTTCTTAAGGTAAGACTCTGGTTGATGTATTTGCTTTCATATAACCTGCTAAGTGCTTCATACATTTTCCTTGTTGTCCGTAGTTCGGATATAATAGGGATCAAGTGATCCTTTACTGAATCTGACACAATTCTCTTTGCTTTCTTTTCATTCTTCTTATGCTTGGTCTTTTGCTCTGCTTCATCTGGTTCTGGTACACCTATTGTAACATGTTCTAGGAGATCATTCTTGTCTAGAATCATCTGCAACCTATGCTTTCAAGATTTGAAGTTTCTAGATCCTTCCAGCCTGTCTTCTACCCTCATGTTGGTAGCCATTGTTTCTTGCAATAGAAACCCTAGCCCTTCGGGCTATAGAAATAATAAAAAAAATCAAATTTCTTGGATCTGAAAATTGAACTCACCAAAAGATGCGCTGGATTGAGGCGAGTATGCTGGTACAGTGAGATTTCTGAAAATCCCAATTTTACCCCTTCAAACTTTATTTGTGGATTTCTGGACTGGTGCTTCTGGTTTTCTGGTACTTCTGGTACTCTGGTTTTCTTGTACTTTTGGTACTTTGTGAAAACTAGGGTTTCACTTTTCGGGAGATCTAGCCACTGAAAATGTGCACTGAAGATGCCAAAATGTTCCTTGAGGTAGGGTGCACCTTTCTAGATGGATTTGGGGCTGAAAACCTTCTTCAATAAAAATCCTTGATTTTCATGTATGGCAACAGTGACGTTTTTCTTTTTTTTGTGTGAAAGATGCTCTCTTCAGCTTAGCTCTGATACCATGTTAAAGTTTCTGCTATTATTAGGTTACTTTCAATTTACTAGATAACAATAGCAAAGACATGATCACCGAGAGAAACACAATCACAAGAGTACACAAGCATTTATCCCGGGAAACCCTCAAGGGGAAGAAAACCTAGCAAAACTTCCTTAATATAGATAGCCAATACAATGCCAAGATAATGAACCAGACAACAGAGAATATCCAACACTAAGCAACATGCCTCTCTCTCTTCCTTTTTCCGGTAACCGGAAACTACAACTTCCTTCAAAACTTGCGCACTAGATGAGTGAGCTGAGTGTGTGTTCAAATGAGGCACTGGCCTCTCTTATTTATACAATTCTAGCACGTGTGGAAGTGTCTCTTCACTGGTAGGGCCGACTTCTTCTTCTGGGTGGTTATAACCATCTTTAATATATTCTGGGGCCAACTTCTTATTTATCCTATTACAATTAGGGTTTGACCAATCCGCAAAAGGGGATTTGGTCAATTACAATGACCGACATGATCAATCCACAAAAGGGGATTGATCCAATCAATAATAAATATATTTGATCTTTATCCACAAAAGGGAATAAGAATATTCTTTGCAGTTACACAATATTTTAACAATATCTACCTTGCTTGGTCACTTATGATATTTTAAAAAATAATCATATGGTATTACCTATACCCTCCATGGTTGCCTCATCCAAAAAATCTTGCAGTAATTAATAGAGTCATATCCAGATGGGAGCGTATGTAAAATTGTCCATATCTAGGCTAAACTTCTCCATCCAAAATCAAATATAGAGTCCTGATAGTTAAATAAATATGGTTAGTTCTCAAAGACCTTCTCTCTATCTTCCAGGTTGGTGAAAATGGCTGTAAAAAAATATTTCAACTCTAATTGTAGATCTATGTGCCCTTTCAACTTCCATGTAGTATTGATCCACTAAATTAGATATTTTTTTGATGACCATAATCCCATGAATTTACCAATCACAATGTGATCCTACATGTAATGTATCTACTTATTGATTTCAATGAAAGTGATTTCATACCTAGATGTTGTGTCTGTTTTGGGGATGCAGTTTCATGGTCCTCAAAGATTTTTTTGGCAGAGATCATTGTTGTTGTTGGTTTCACAAAGTTGCACTGTGACTTTGGATTTCATGTCCCTCCCTTTCCTTGAGGCTTGTTTAACACTTCTCCTTTTATGTTGATATGGTGGTCATTGATAGATAGGATTCCTTGTCCCTTTCCCCTAAGGGAATCACTGTAGGAGGGAGCACTTCTCCCCCCTCTTGGGTTCGTCATGTGATCCGCCAAAACCCATGTGTTAGTTGAAGTCCTTCAAAACCCTAGTGCTCCTTATATATTCATAATTATTATTATATATAAAATAATTAAATGATTTATTTTCACTTATGGTAAGTATATAGAGCGGTGGTAATAAACTTAAATGAAAAGGAATGAAGTGAACCTCACTTCTATAAAGAAAGTTGAAGGTTAAAGCGTTTAGAAATTTTAATTTTTAATTAAAAAATGTTGAAAAATATTTGGTTAAGGTTAAAATGGGTAAAGCGTTCATAAATTTTAATTTATAATTAAAAAATATTAAGGTTAAAGTTTTTTCCATCTGTATAATGGATTCATGTGTGAAGGATTTATGTGAAGAAAATGAGCAAGAGGTAACATATTAAGAAACAAGTTTAGAAAGGATTCATGTGAAGGAAATAAGCAAATAGGTAGCATATTAAGAAACAAGTTTATGTGAAAGCTCTTTTGATTTAAAAAAATACAATATGGAATACTAATTATTAATTTACATGTATTATATTGTAAATTGATGTAAATAAATTGATTTATATTTAATTATGAAAAAACATCACATTGTTATAATATAATTATGGATTTATAATAACCTATGTTATTGAAGCAATAACATGAATGGTTGTATGGATTAAGTTAGGAAGAAACAAAATATGGATTTGTATTCATATATTAAGTTTCAAAGAAAGGATGGTTGAATAATATCTAAATAAAAAGATAGTTCATGTTAAATAATTAGTGAAAAACATTAAATTTTTTTATAACAAGCTTCATTTTCTTAAAAATAAAATATGTAACCTGTAAGAACAAATAAGATATATTTTATTTAATGTGAAAATTTGTATTTTCAAATTATTATTAAAATTGAGAGATAATTAATAATATGAATTAAGTTTATGATATGGATTAAACTAAGAAGGAATATATATATATATATATATATATATATATATATATATATATTCCTTCTTAGCTTAATCCATATCAAAGCTTTAGTTCATATTATATACTCTTTGTAATGACTCGTAATTAGTAATTTTATTTTTTAAATAAGAAAGTGTTAGTGTGTCATTAAAAGACATCATCAAAATAGAGTGCATAATATAGTACATAATAAGATTTGTTGAACATCATTAAAAATATAATACATAAGATGTTGTATAACAACAATTATATGTGTAAGAAGAATTAATACATGTTTCATTTAATGTGAAGAGTTTTATTCTCGATATTGTTATGGGATTTTTCTCTTGTGACCTTGGATCATGTCATAGCAGAGAAAGACCATATATAAAAGATGGAAATCTACCCTCACATACAACAATGTTATGAGAAGAATAACTACTTTGAGAAGTGAAAGAGGGAGAGAGAGATAAAGAGAGGCCTCACACCTTGTATCCTACGTCTGATGTCAATCCTTGCTCTCCACCTTCGATGTTTCTCCTAAGCTCCACTGGTATCAACCTACAACAAAAGACCAATTTTATGTTGCAACAAGGTAGTTATAGATTCAAAACATGTGTATAATGTGCAAATATTCAAGTATATGAAAGAAACTAGCATATATCAACGGATTTAAGTCTATTTACACATGCATGGAGGAAAGAGAAATTATTTTATTGAAAATGGTAAAAATGAGTGGTTACAACCTAACTCGAACCGATGGCACTGCCTCGAAGCCAATCGCCCAGGTTCCTCCAATGGTCCTTCAAGCATCGACTCAACACAATGGCCCTTCTTCAAATGACCCAAAAGGGATAGGAACACACCCTATGGTCATATAAGGGAGAAGGAGAACTAGAAAGCAAGTTCGAGAATAAGGGGATGCTACTCAGAGGATGAAGGGATATAGGGAAGCTTGCAAATTCAACAACATAATTTTTCACCTTGGTTGTCCTCCTCATCCATGCCCCCAAAGGTGTATTTATACCATCCTCAAGGGGTTGATGTGGTTGAATTTCATTGTGTATTCGATGAGGGGAGGTTAGGAATGAGCCCAACTGAAACCCTCGCTCAAAAATGTGGAATTATTTTATTTTTAACAATTTTTTAGGGCATCCGCGAGATACACACTAGCAAAGCGTGGACATCCACGATTTGCACACTGATGATCCATAGATGACAATAATTTATTTATTTTTAGATGTGTATGCTACAAGAAGATGGGATTTAGATTTGGAATATAGGGAAAAGGACTAAGCCATCTCACAAATGCAAATGATGTGGTAAWTTGTGGGATAACAGAGATATTATCAAAATTGGAAAATAATTAATAATTGAATTAACAATATGAACTAAATCTTTGATATGGATTAAGATAAGAAGGTATATATATATATATATGTGTGTGGGGGGGGGGAGGGGGGGTTTATGAATTAGGAATATATATATGGGGTATGTTGGGGTATGGATTAAGTTAGGAAAAATATATAGAGAGAGAGACTTGTAATTAGTGATTTTATTTTTTAAAATAATGAGTCATTCTCATTGAGTCAGTAAAGTGTCACTCTGTTCTCAAAAGAAAACATCAAAATAGAGTGCATAATATAGTACATAATAGGATTTTTGGAACATCATTTAAAATAGAGTACATAAGAAGCTATATAAGATATTC
Organism: Picea engelmannii; assembly: GCA_009831015.1. Classification (NCBI taxonomy): domain Eukaryota; kingdom Viridiplantae; phylum Streptophyta; class Pinopsida; order Pinales; family Pinaceae; genus Picea; species Picea engelmannii. The sequence continues at coordinate 7,199 of ML811101.1, read as the reverse complement.
GATACACCAAAATAGAGTACATATATTTAAAAATACATTGTAAATCAATAAATTTATTAAGTTGCATCTTTTCTTTCTATGCTAGAAAGAATATTTTTTCTATACTCTTAAAACTCCCTGAGTAAGATTCCTAGATGCTTGGTTGGATAATTTAGCAATTGAATTCATCTCCTTGGTCCAAATTTGATGCTTTGAATGCTCAAGTTTTCTTAAGCCTGGATCGCAATTTCATGCAAATGATTTTCCAAGCAAATACTACAGAGGACAAGTTTGGCATTTTTGTGATAACTCATGTGAGAAACAAGTCTGGGTTGATTCTCCAAACTTATAATCCTTTGTTATGAACAAATATTTAATAGATCATATGGAAGGACAAGTGGGAAAGGAGTCCTTTGACCTCAACGGTGTTAAAAATTATTTGAGAAAGTCATTATGTACTAAATTTCATCATTTAATAACTCAACAATGGATTAATAAGATATTAAGTGAAGCTTTCCAATACTCATACCATGTGTCATTCAAGCACAATTCGGTGAGTTGTCAAATGTGTTGAGGACATCCTCACATCCTTTATGAGTGAAATACACATGACCTAGTACATGCCCGAGTCAACATAGGAAAGTACAAAAAATCCTAGGTGGAGTGCATTAGAACAAGTGACACATGATGAAGTGTGGTAGAATATGTTTATGCATATGCATAGTTGATTATTAAAATGAACTTCTACATACATAGAATGGACTTAATAATTCCAAAATATATACAGTAGTAAGCCTATGTTATAAAAAGACTTGCGACACACATGTTGCATATACACATGGGAAAGATACCTAACACTCAACTCCACTTTTATACATGAATTATCTAATACATGTACAATAATGAAGTTAAGAACAAATATATGTTCACATTATAACCTTGAATATAATTTTAGAAAACTCCATTCCTTTAAGCCTATAAGACACATAAACTAATAGTTTGACTCATTGTACTTTCAATTACAAGGGTAATTATGGCCCTGAAGCACATAAGACAACCTCAAACCGCTCCATAAATTGGAACCTTGACAAAAAAAAGCCATTATGCAATTACTTGGGAAATGACCAACATATTTAAGGAATAGGTGGTGAGTCAAATCCAAATCATAATGAAAACTAGAATCAATATCTAGAAAGGGAGTTGGAGAAAAATCAAAAGAAAGATCAAGACCAAGACCCTCTATCTAACACTAATGAGAGAAGATCCCCCTAAATATTATGGAAGAGGTGAAAATTCCAAGTTACCAAATTTTATCTGGAATGATGAAGGTAGTGAAATGGAAGCTTGGGTGTTAGGTGTGAAAAGGGAATTTACTTTCAAGGCCCACAATACCATTGAGAAGGAACAAATAGTAATGAGTCTCCTCAAAGGGGATTCCTACTATGATGATTTAATGAGGAAATCGATTTGCATGCCACTCCCATGCAAGTGACTTGGGAATTTTTTAAGGAAAAATTTAGAATTAGGTACTTGTAAGAGGAATATAAACATTAGTAGGTTGGTTCATTCCATCAAACAAAGGGGCAGACCAGTAGAAGTGTATGAGGTGAATTTTTTTTCATTAGTTCATCACGTAGACTATATTGTTAATGAAAAAATATAAGTGAAAAGGTTCCTCCATAGATATGATCACTTCATTTGAACTAAGGTGGAAATGTGGAAAATCCACTACCATGGAAGAAAATGTTAGGGTCCTAACCCGCACATAGGTAGAACAATATATTCGGATGTAATAAAGGTGAATATTAATAAGGCCTTTCAATAAAATAGAATAAGGTGGATGTAAGAAGACCTAATAGAAGCTTTTGCTTCTAGAAGGATCTTCCTCTAGATGCTTATTTTTAGTATAAATAGGAGTCGAGGGTATGAGAACCCTAGCTTGCATATTATTGTAATAGAGCTCTGCTCAATTGGAGGTTGCCCCCTCAAAGAGGCCCGTGAACATTGCTTTCAGATTCAAAGTGCTAATTTTGTTGTTATTCTTATATAATTTCAGTGCTATTGTGGTGAATGTTCTAGTTATATTGTTGTTATTCTGCCATTACTAGCATTTTATTTATGTTCTGCATACATTTTATATCTGGTATATTACAAGTGGTATCAGAGCACTTTCCTCGAAAGAAAGTGTGGGTTAATTTTTTTTTCAGGGTAGAGACGTATTTCGACGTCTTTAAGCCACAAAGATCTATCGTTACGCACATAAACCCATGGTTGAGGGATTCATACACACAGGAAATACAAGTGGTACTTAAGCACACATCTATTGGCCACCCTTGTAACCCCTATTGGTACCCCTTCAAGTGGTAGCGCATCAAACAACACCTGTGTATGGATCGGCCTAGATTACCTGAAGCCCTCTTTAGATAAACCGATCGGCCGCCTGACTGCTATAGTGTCACCGAGAACAACACTTGGTAAGATACTCTCTAGTACCTAGGTAGTCGGGTAGTACGACTAAGGGTACGGTCTATCCTCCTTAGTTAGTGCCCTGAGATATTGGTCCGAGTACTACTATTGGACCCCACACATATATCAGAGAGCTATAGCACAGGGTAAACCCTTGTCTGTAGAACCCTTGAATACCTAACTCTTGGGGACAAAAACATAAACAAATTAAAACATACAAGATCTATTTCCGCACAACTGTGTCCGAGTTGCCAAGTAAATACACATTTCTTTTGGGTTAAGCATTTGGGCATTTCCTCTCTGCAATATTCTTCAGACTGGAGTATAACTCTGTAAATTAAAAAAAAAAAAATGAGTCTGGAAATTTTTTCACCATTATTTGAGACCTATTCCATTAGATTCATCTCTTTGCCCTTATCACATTCATCCATATAATTTTTCGGAATTTTTTTTTACCCCACCCGCCCCTTTTCAATTTACCCATCCTCATGCCCCATACTCGTAGCCAAGACTTGGAAGCTCGCTTCAACACCTTGCAATCTGGTCTCATTGAGACCCAACAAGAAGTGAAATAACTCAGTGCCAATGTTTCTGCCATCAATACAACTATGCAGTCCTCAATGGGGGAAATCAAACAAGACCTCACCACCCAGCTTGAATCAGTCTTTTCGGCACTCTGCACCAAACTGCATATCCCTACAAATAACCCTTCCTCTTGCTCACCTCCACATACTGAAGGTGACCATTCCTCTCATTCCCATACCTTGCATAACCATCACTTTCAATGTGACCTATGCCTTCTGTGGGTGGATGTGACCAAATTTGATGGCTCGGACCCCACTGGTTGGGTAACCCAAATGGAACATCACTTCTCTTTATAAGACATTACAGATGACTTGGCCAAACTCTGGTATGGTGTTCTCCATCTAGATCAAGAATGTTGGCAATGGTGGCAAAGGAGAAAAACTTCTCGTCAAGGGTATATTGCTTGGACACACTTTGTGGTAGAGATTTACGAATGCTTTGACACTGACACCAACGATTTGGGTCGTTTGACAAAGCTGAAACAAGTAGGAATAGTGGAATACTTTATAGCTGCCTTTGACCGCCTGGCTTTTAGAACAAAGGGCATGTCTGATGCCTTTTTCCGAGAGTGTTTTATCAGCAGCATCAAGGATGAAATTTAGGCCCATGTCCTCATGGCTCGACCTGAGAGTTGGGTGGAGGCTACCAAAAGAGATAAAGAAGAACAACAGGTTGTATCTTCTCAAAACCGCAAACCCTCCTTTATGCCTCGCCCTAAACCAGTAAATCCAACTACTCCCTCTGCTCCACTAAAGATCCAAAAATTGACCAGGGTTGAAATGGTTGAACGCCAACTCAAAGGCCTTTGTTATAACTGTGATGGCAAATATTTCC